>JARJEC010021640.1:0-15547 GCA_030264575.1 Tachinus sp. AB-2021
ATTAATATTTGCAATATAGATTGATTTGTTTGGTATTTATTTTGTGAAAATTATTCATATTAATAATAAATAAAATTCCATTTTTTAAATTTTTTGTAATTTGTGAATATATGACACGCAAACTAATTGAAGAGTATGATGTGTGGGGTCTAGAGGTTAACATACAGAAAACAGAATACATGTGTATAGGAGGAGAACAACAAGACCTGCCAAAATATCAAACACTGCAGCTCATACAAATACCTATTCGTTAAAATATCGAAAGAAGAAATCCTGGACGAAGCAATAGACGAAAGAAATCTTCTAGGCAAAAAGGCTGTGTCATAAACATAAACGGCATACTATGGGATAAACACATTACAAAGGAAAAAAACACAGAATATACAACGCAATAATTAAAAGCATAGTAACCTATAGTAGTGAAGTGTGGCCTATAAAGGATATAACAGAGAAAACGTTAAAAGCCACAGAGATGGACTACTGGAGAAGAGCTGTAGGAAAGTCTAGATTGGAAAGGATCAGAAATGAAAGGATAAGGGAAATAATGGAAGTAAAGCACGATATTACAGATGACATAAGAATAGGACAACTAAGATGGTACGGACATGTACAGAGAATGGGCCAAGACCGACTCCCGAAGAAGATACTATACTGGACGCCGCAAGGAAGAAGAAACGACTAGAGCTGTAACTTCTTTATTTATTATCCGATTTTCAAAAACAAAAAGCAAGTATTATATTAATACAGAAGCACTTGATCAAATTTTAACTAAAATGGACGTCTATTTTTAAAATTTTTTTAATTTCTGAATTTCCACATACATAATATAATATATATGTAGTGTTGTTGTCATTTGACATGTAACCATGATTTGCTGTGTTTACAAGTTTATACGTCTGGTAGTTCTTGAATGTTTTCAATGACATCATTTATGTGATGTTGTCTTTCCTTGAATGTTTTATTTGTAATTGAATTGGAAGTTCTCCAGGCTTGCTGAGTAGGGCGTCAATTAGTGTTATGTTGAGAGCTCCTAAACATATTCTAATTCAGGTGTTTTGTATTGTTTGTAGGCTTTTTAGTTGTGCATTTGGCAGGCTGTTAGCTTATATGATATATTATTATATTATATTCCTAAAAAATGCGTTTCTTTGTTTCTGATATCTCTGCTTCGTTTAATTTTTTTGTTGCGTGTTCTGGTGTCTTATGCTTTTTGGTAAAGTATGTACTTTATAATAATGTTATAGTACATTTACTTGGATTTCTGTCTACATTGAGTTTGTTTAGTGAGTTTTTCAGTATTTCTAAATTGAATTGAAGATTGGTTATTCTTTTACTTATGTTACAAGTTATATCTACATCCGTAGAAGGCTCTAGTGGAGCCGAAATTAGTAATGTATTCGAGAGAATAAATTCGTGATAAAAACATAGTAAATTGTTATATTTCATAAGAATGGATTATCATATAGTAACGGTCACTTCAATTAATTATAATAAAACAATTATTGAACTTCCAACAGACGAAAGTAATATAATGTTATTTAAAAATTATAAACATAAAGAGAAGGTGCGTTTCGCTATCTATGCTTACTGTGAATGCATTCTTGAAAAGTGTGATGAATGAATATGAATTATTAAAATCTACCAAACATCAAAATCATATTCCAATGAGCGTAGCTTACTATCTAAAATGTGAATATAATGATTCGTTATCAAAATTTAATTCATTCCGACCAAATTGTCAGCAGCAGATTTTGAAACTGTATTTTTGTGTGAAATTCCTATGAATAAATTGACAAATGATGAAAAATATCGTTTTAGAAATGCTAAACTATGTCAACATTAATGAAAATAAATTTAGTATAGATGACATAAAAGTCCGCGACCATTGCCACTTAACAGGAAAATATAGAGGGCCAGCTCATCAACATTGCAACTTAAATTATGAAAAAATTCACACAATTCCAGTAGTTTTTCATAATTTCACTGGTTATGATGCGCATTTAATTATTAAAGAATTGGTAGTAAGTTTTGAAGGAACTATAAAATTATTACCCATTAACAAATAAAAATAAATTTCCTTTACCAAACACGTTGCTGGAAGAAAATTAGAATTTAGGTTTATAGTTTCATTCCGATTTATTGCCTTAAGTATAAATAAATTAACATCATATTTAGAAAATAGCCCAAAATTAATTACAAAAAATATTATCCCAACAATAAATGTTTTGAATCAGTATGTAAAAAAGGAATTTATCTATACGATTGTATAGATTCTTGGGATAAATTAAATAAAAAATGTCTACCAACAATTGAAAACTTTTAAAATAAATTAAAGAATATATCTATAGAAGATTATCTCGATGCTAAAAATATTTGGAATATATTTAATTGTGATAATTTGGGTCAATATGCGGATTTATCTTTGAAAACAGATGTTTTGCTACTTGCAGATATTTTTGAAAATTTCAAAAATACTACTGTAAACACATAATTTAAACCCTCTTCATTACTATACAGCACTAGGTTTAGGCTTCGATGCTATGCGAAAAATTACCAAAGTAAGATTGGAGTTAATAACAGATGTAGATATGTTGATATTTGGTGGAGTTGCACAATGTTCTAATAGATATGCTAAAGCAAATAATATACACATGCAAGAATATGATCCTAATAACCTTAATTCATATATAATGTATTTTGATATTAATAATATGTATGGTTGGGCAATGAGTAAATTTTTACCATTTGGATATTTTGAGTGAATAGATCCATCAAACTTTAATAATGCAAGTCTTATGAATATGACTGAAAATTCTGATTATGGTTATATTTTAGAAGTTGATTTAGAATATCCACAAAAAATATTTGAAGATCATAAAGATTTACTGTTTTGTCCAGAACATTTAACTCCACCAGGTTCAAAGCAATCAAAACTTATGACTACTTTATACAACAAATATTGTACATTACTTAAATTTACAGCAATGTTTGAATCATGGAATAGTTCTAAAAAATGTACATAAAATATTATAATTTTAAAAAGTTCATGGTCAAACTTTACATTGAATTAAATACAAAATTAAGGTAAGATTCTAATAATGAGTTTAAAATAAATTATCATAAGCTAATGAATAATGCTGTGTTTGGAAAAACTATGGAGAATGTTCGAAAACATAAAGATATTAAAATAGTGACTAAATGGGAGGTTAAGGGGCGAAAGCTCTGATTTCAAAACACAATTTTCACAGTTGCACAATATTTAGTGAAGATATGGTAATTATAGAAATGAATAGAACTAAAATAAAATTTAATAAACCTATTTATGATGGTATGTGCATTTTGGACATTTCTAAACTAAGTTTATACGAATTTCACTATGATTTCATTCAACAGCAATTTAAAAATGATGTAAAACTCTTGTATACGGATACGGATTCACTTATTTATCAATTTATGATATATCAGATATAACATATATATATATATATATATATATATATATATATAATGTTATTAAAAATAACTTGAACAGATTTGACACATCTGACTTTAATACAAATATTCAGAAAATACCTTTGACGAATAAAAAAATTCTAGGTCTTAGGAAAGATGAAAATAATCATGCACAAATTCAGTGATAAGAATGACAAGAAAAAAGGCGAACGAGTGACAGCATCCAGTTTACGTAAAATAAGTTTTTATGATTATTATGAGTCTTTTTAAATATAAAAATATTTCTGGATTACAAAATTTAATCCGATCGAAAAAACATAACCTCTACTCTTCATTAAAACAAGAAAAGTTATTATTAAGTCCAATTGATAATAAACGAGTAATAAGTTTTCCAAATTCAGATACATTGCCATGGGAATATTATGGCTCTGACAACAGTTCATCAGAGCAAGTCATGCTAGGATGGACATAAGCAACTCAAATAAGAAGTTTTAGTAGCAAGTGAAAACGTTTTTGTGGACAATTTGTGGAAAAGTATTTTGAAACAAAATAAAAATTTAGTGTTGTACATTCTAGATCATATTCAAGTGCTTGATGATGTATTAAGATGTGATGTATTGAAAAATACTTGTGATATTATATTAATACTATTGAAACAAAAAATTAAAATTGATATGTTGGTAAATAATTTTCTTAAGAATCAACATGAAAAGAACCTAGTTCAATATTTTGATAATGATAAGATACTATTTTATAACAATCTAAATAAGACTTATTTATTGTTAAAATTATGTAATCAGTATAATTTTATATGTAATGATGTACGTACTTTAAATGTAACAGTTAATTATAGAAGTGTCATGCATTTTATGGATAAAATATTTTCTGATTCTATTTATTATGCAAAATTAAATATAGAATTAAGTTTTAAAACTCAAGAACGTGTTAGTCATCAACAGATATTGAAATGGATTTTCAAAAATTTGTAGAATGCTGCTCAAAATAAAGCAGTTGTGTAGTGCAGTGGTTCTGATACTGGAGAATGGCCATCTGAAAACCCTAAAGATTATAAAAAAATTATGAGTTTTTAAAACATAACTTCAATTTGTAAAAAATGTGTTTAGCAAAGTTTTAAATTTTTTTATTTTACAATACATCATACACTTTTTTGTTTTACATATTCATTTATATTTGTAACATATATTTTTCAAAATTATTTAATTGATTTACATAATTCAATAATTTTGTGTTAAAACCTGGACAGTTATACATGTCTTACAATAAAGTTCTATTAATACAAGATCACTACAAGGCTCCACACATATTTTATATAGATCCTTATCCGAAAAATCAAATAAAATTTTCGGTGATTTTGGGGCATCTTCATTTTGCAATATGTCCAGTATTAAAACTGCCTTCTTTAAGAAATATTTTTTCATTGCTTTGGACATCATGTCTTTATATATAATATGTTTTTATAAAATACTCTTATTTCTTATATGCTCATGTTAAACTAGACAATGCTACAGTTATTGGTAAACTAAAACTTTTAAATAAAAAAATAGAATATCAAGGAGTTATATGAAAGACGAAAGATTTTCCCGCCACTGATTGAAAACAGCGCTCAATATTATAAAGTTGGTGATGTTCATATCAACAACGCTTATAAATTACTAAAAGATCTAACCTTAAACTATCTATATTATATTTATATTAATTTTTGTTAACCTTTAAAACCTCAACTATTATTATCCTGATTCATATAATTAATATATAACAAACGTTTATTCAATTATTATAAATTTTTACACATACGACAATTTTCTTTGGTGGTGAAGTCCATCAATATGATCTAACCAACTAGGTCTATTCCAATGTTTATTGCAAGGTAGTTTGCCCTGGAGTTCGTTTTGATAATTTTTAGATAATATGTTCCAATATTTTAATAGATCACTTCTTTTTACACATTTTAAAAAGTGTATGGGTAGATATCGTATTGAATCGTTAGATAACTGGTCAGTGTAGTACTGCTCAATAGCAATGTCAACAAAATACTCAACCATTCATAACTTCCTTGAAGACTAAATTCCATCCACATGAGATTTTTTAATATTCGATTAACTCGTTCAACTATTTTATAGCTTATACAAACTTTTAAACTTGAATATGTGTAATTCTGTACCATTGTCAGTCTGAATTTTTTTGGTTAAATTTTTTTTAATTGATAATATTCTTCCATTGCCAATACTATATTTTTTTCAGATTTTTGTTTGATTGGAAATGACCAACCAATATTGAAAAAAACGTTGATTACTACTAATATATATATATATATATCTATAACCTTTATTAATTATTTCATAAGGAATCATTTTCACTAAATCAACTTGTATTCAATCATTAAGATCTTTTACAATAACACGCCTTCTTAAAATTTTCTACGAGCGGGTTTATGAAGCTCTTTAACTACATCGCGCATAATATTTGTTATTTTATTTTTTATTATTTCAAACATATTTGTTTTTTATGTTAAAATGATCAGAGTTTCTATCAAAATGAATTTCACTGTCACCAATGTAAAATTTCTCAAGTTCAGGATCATGTCTAACCCCATAAGTTAAGTTAAAGTCATCCATATCGGTTTTTTTTCTATACGCTTTTTAATATATGGTTTTGCTATAGACGAAAATTCATTCAAATATTCCCGCAATGTCTTTAAATCTACCCGTAGATGTTGTTTCTAAAAAAGATAACGGTTTATTATATGTTGCATTTATTGTTGTTTTGTCAGAATCATTATTTGTGAATAAGTCTTCCGAACCGTGTCCAAGTGTATCCTCAAAATTAAAATCTATTGGAATATTTGATAGGCTAAATGTATTGTCAACAAAAGAAAATTGTGAAATATTATGTTACTTTTCTGGTGTACTTGTTCTTAAATATACTTTTATCTTTAAAGTGCTCAACCTTGAAGGCAGTGATAATTTATATTTTTGATTTTCTGGTGTACTACATCTACCATATACTTTCTGTTTCATCATTTTTTTCAACTTTACACTTTACATACGTTTTCTTGTTTTATGTCGTTAGCTTCTTTTAAAACATTAACTAATTTTGTTAAAGGTTTTGTAAAAGGGTTTTTGTTTGTTTATGTTTTACATCATTGCCCATAAGTAAGCCGATGGCTTGTCATAGCGGGGTTTTGATGGGACCAACCGCTTATAAGGTGACTTCCGAACCACCATGTTTAATAGTTCATTATGAAAATATGATGGTTTTACATCAGCTTTTAATGCTTTTAACTTTTTTTTACATCTCGATAAGTTTTAATTAACTATCTAACATTTTTTTTGTCCATATTTGTCAATGTTCCGTGGTCAACTAATAACCTATCTATCACTAAAAAATCATGTTTATTTTTCCATCAGTTTAAACACAAATTTCTAAATTGTTGATAAGACATGTCAGTTTATACAAAATCATCATACATGTGCTTTAAATTAGTGCCATCTTGCTCAAAAATAATTTAAAAGTTTGCATTATCTCTAATTAATTGTTTTGGGATTTTTGAATATGTCTGTAATAAATAAAAACAGTCAACATTATGTCTTCCAAATGTAAAATAATTCCTTATTAACTTTGATTTTCACACACAATATCATCACACACAGGGTTATTTTCTGTCTCGTTTGGTTTTATAATTGTTTCATCATTATCATATTCATATACCTCTCTGGGAGGTATAAAATTCCATCTACCCCTAACAGGGTGATTATAGTCTTTTTACCATTCTTGCTGTTTTTAATATCAAAGAGAGCTACAGTGTAGGTTTTCCCCAACACCAATTCAGATCATTTAATTATTTTTGTGTTAAAGTTGAACTTCTTAAAAATGCCTTGTTGGTGGGTCTTTTTTACGCTGAGGATGCTGCTGCTGCTGGTGGTAGTAGACCTGTTGTAGTTGTAGATGATGACATGTTGGTTGACTTGTTAATTGTACTAAGTGCAATGAAATGTTGGCTCCTATATATACCAAGGAATTATTACATGTGTTCTTCTTTTGGAAATTAAACTGACAGGATGTAATCATTAAGAAAATTGCAACTATCCATTTTAATGGAGATTTTATTTATATAGATATTCAAACAAACTTGTACTGTATAAAACCGCAATCCAATCTATTATTGAAAAATTGTAATTTCATATTTAACGAGATGCAATTATTAGAATTCACTACATTGTATGTGCAACTACTTACTTAAAAATTGCGAAACATAAAATTTAATTCATTTTATACATACAAAGTTGCAAACACACACGCGTGTATTTGAATATGCAAAAAAAAAAAATCATAAATCTTAGATAATTCAGTATGATTTAACTGCTTATTAATTCCATTTGCATTATCGCCCATTCGCATTTTTAATAAAAATGCTAGTGTGGAATGTAGTTGGTACATTCTACATTCAACAAGAGCCATTAATAATATTCAGTTAAAAATAGACTTTAATTGCCCCCACTTCGCAACCGATCGGGAAAATTTCGATTTGAGCCAGAACTCTCCTCGTTGCACTACTGTGGAAAATCATTTGCTGGACGTATATCCGTACAACGTTTTATATTATCTTGTGAACAATTTCATTTGAAAAAACTGCAATATTAAGTTAGCAGATTTAAATTATTTTACGTCAAGTTTAATGTCAATGCTTATCAAAATATTATAATAATAAATTGTATACCATGTCAAGATTTGATTTGAATTTTTTCATGGAAATCGATCAACGGAATAAATTGTAACCAATACTCGTGTTAATGGCAATTAATAATCTTGATAATTAACAAGCTTGATTAAGTAACTATTGATTGTATAAAACTATAAATTTTATTAAACCCTATCGCGTATCAATATAACAAATTAAGTCAAATATATTTTTAGTTAATTGCGCAACTTAACAAACTTTAAAATAAACATGTTTTATATCAACCCTGACACTTATACCGTATCTAAATTTTCCGTAAAAAAATTGAATTTGTATTTACTTAATATATTAGATTTCATTTAAGAAAAGTCAAACTTTTGTTGATAATTTTATTTTTTTAAGTAAAATCTTTAATACTTATTATTATAATCAGAGTAAACGGCTATGACGTTTGCTCATTAAGCATTATGCTTGTATACTGTTCCAGATGGAGTTGACAAACAAGATCGTCTTGTTTTTGGTGCTAGGATTTTTATTGCTATCGAATTGTGATGCGAGCAAAAAAGTAGATTGTAGGTAAATCTAACTAGCAACTGATGTATGTGAATATTTAATGTTTATTAATTTTTATGTCAATTTTAGAAAGTACGTTTTTGCGCCTGTTTGCCGTGGGGCGTCCAAAAGGAATGCTCAAACCGCGAAATCATTGGAAAAGCATAGAAAACCAAGGTAAGTTAAGTTGCATAATAATATATTCTAATTCTAATTATTATCAATGCTGCACGTAGTATGAAAAATTAAGTAATTTTGTACCAAATAAATGACACGTAATAAAAGATTAACAAAGCATTACTTTGAAACATTAAATTTATTTATTTACTTATTTATTTAATGTAATAAAAATGAGATAACCCAAATACAATTACTACACAATACATATAGGGTACATAATAAAATATAAACAAATAGTAATACAACTAATAGGTATAAAGTAAAATTATAATACTATAAGACTAGTACTATAAGTTACCTCTAACTAAATTTTAAAAATCTCGTGCAGGTTTGTACAATATGAAAATTTAAATGTCGTTACAAATAGTGTTATAAAGAGTAAACATCAAAACTATTAGAGATTTTGCTAAGACATTAGTTTTGCAAAATGGGACATATACATACAAATTATAAATTAAAATGGACTAATATTGGAGCCCTGTGGGACACCAGAAAATTGAATAAAAATATATGATTTATGGTCCATATATTTAACGAATTGTTCCCGATTAGATAAGAAAGGTGCTATTAACAATCTTTGTATTCAAACATTGTAAAACAAGGATTTTAAATAATCTTGATAATATTAATTCCTTTGTGTATGTATAATAAAACTTGCAAAATGACAAATAGGAGTGCAGATCCACTGAGAAAGAAAAACCATTTTTCATTCTTATAAACAAAACCTAAATCCATTTCAGTTAAAATACTACCATAATGTGTGTCAAAATGGATTAAAACAAAATTTAAGATACAGAATAAACTGCTACTATCTGAAATTAACTATTTAATTATTAAAAAATAAAACAATTTATATCATATTGATAATGACCTTCACAAGTCGAAACTTAAGTCGCTAATATATTGATTTTTAATAAATATTTTTGTGGTAAAAACTTAGTAAATTGTTTTATTTTATAATGAAGTACCACATAGTAAAGGTCGAAACCATCTTTTTGATTATTTAATTATTTATTTATACCTATATTTCTTTAATAAAAGACTAACTAAAAAACAAACTAATTTGTAATAAATATTTACCATATCTTAATTATTTTATTAATTATTAGCCTTTTTTGAATTAACCTTTTGTTGCCTATGTTTATTTGTATTATGTATATTTCATGTAAGGTATAAGTTATATTTATCATATGTGGGTTTGTGTGGATGCGGATGTGGGTGCAAAAGACCCACGAGACCAACAAGCGTGCCGAAACGTGTTCTGGAATAAGCAATTGTGTATTATGTTACATTTCTGATGAATATGTTTAGTCTATATTGTAATGTAATTAATGTAATTGTGTTTATATACTTGGTTATTGGAGGATATTTGTTTGGCCTCCTAAGCAGAACTAAAAATGTACTTCTAACATTTGGTAACGTGTCATACCCAATTTAGTATACCATACGGAATAACTAAAAGACATTTGCATAGTAAATTGCTTTTGGTTTGCAATACAAATTCTTCTGATTTTTTTATGGAGAATTGACTTGGATGGGTAATGCATCAGCAAATTGTCGCATATGTTTCTTTTGACAAGAAAGAAACAATTGTTGGATATTAACTGGATGGCTGCAGTACAATCCGATATTTTTTTAAAAACGTATCAGTTTGTCACTTTAAACCGACCTTTACTATCGTAAATGGTAGGTTTTGAAAAATTACACTCAATTTACACCCAATAAGGTAATATTGCTTGAAAGCTAAAGTTTAAAATGAGAATTAATAGGTAAATTATATAATTATAGGTTATTTAAGAAACATTTATCAAAGACCGGATAAATAGATCAAATGTTTCTTACCGTACAGATATTAGAGTAATAAAATATTTTATTGACATAGAGACTAGAAATAGTATAGAGAAATAGACGTGATATTCTTCTTAGAGCATAACAAGTTGATGCTAATTACGATAAAATATTATTAATATGGTATTCAAATGATAATTTTTCATCAAAATATATGCCTAAAAATTTACAGTATCTCACCTGTTGAATAGATTTATTGCAATGTTTTAATAGGTATGATTTGTCGTCTACTTTGCTAGTGTGAATTACTGCAATACCAATTATCCAAAATAGATATAACATTATTACTGTGTGGAATAAGGTTTTCAATGTGTTCAGCTTTAAATAAAATTGAAATATCGTCCGCAAACAAAAAGAAAATTACGTTGAGTATGGTCAAAACTTGGATGGCTTGACATCGGTTTACGTACTTCACCACGCAACAATTTTAACTAAACATATTAGTATTTATTTACATTCTTACAAAGAACTAAAACCTAGAAATTACATTTACAGCATCGTGTGTTTATTTACGACTTATGATATATGCAGTTCATATTTTTGGCATTCTATAGCTATAACTAAGCCAGCAAAATAGTACTTATATGGTTGGAAATATAATAAAAAAATTTATTAAAAAATAAAGCACTAAAAATTAGAATAATCTTTTTTAAAACATTTGCTTTTATTTGTTTAAAAAAATGATTGCATCTCTCATCACAATCCTTATTAATTTTTAGTCACTACAATGTGTCCAATGTTTGAAATATAAACACCACTAATTTTAGAACAATTGTCAATTATCTGTAAAATTATTTAAAAATGCTTAATAACCATTTATAATAATACATTTGAAATAATGTATACTAAAGTTCATGTTATTATCAACTTGAAGTTCTAGAAATATAATTTTTTTAAATTTTTCCGATTAATTCATAATACTTTTCAAGGTTCATTTAAATAATAAAATGAAAACGTTCATCTAATTCATTTTAAGCCAACTACTTACACAAAAAATATTGTCAACATTGCCGGGCTTCCTATAAAATGTAACTATATAAGCGGGCTTCGTATTGACGGTTATGTTTAGTGCGACTCGAAGAAATAGCGAACTGCATAGAATTGTATGTTGTATATAAAGTTGCCCCTAGCCACCGCACCCACCCGGGCTTCGACTAATGTGCAGTATGTACCGGGCTTTGTAGCATCCATAGATCTCGTATATATATATATATATATATATATATATATATATATATATATATAAGGTATCGTCAATGTCAAATGTTTTTGATATTAACTAAGCCGGATTTACAATAAATAAAAATCGCTGCATAACACTATATTGAACACACCTGTACATTCAAAGTAAACAAGTGTAAATTGGAATTAAATCGCATTTAGTTTTCACTTACTATTTAACAAAATTCCATTTATACTTTTCACTTTGATGAACATTCAGAGTAAAAATGTAAATGGGCCTTTACTTGCAACTTGTAACAGGACATCATGGACGAGGCGACATTAGAAACAGAGTCAAAAGTCGTTACCTATTTGTTGTAAGAAAAAACAGTTCTATTGCTTGTGGTTATATTCATATTTATATGCGATATTTTTACAAATATTGTTACGTAATATTATCTACTATTAGGAAAATTTACTTTCAACTGCTCAGCTATATTTTCTTATAAATTAACCATATTTTGTTAAGTAAAGTAGTTTATAGTAAATTATGTAACAAAGGACTATACTCTACGACCAATAGACATGCAACTTTAATGAACAGATAACAAGTGTATTTATTTAGTTCTATAAAATATACAAAATGTAAAAATGTACGTTCATTTTTACTAAATTCAAATTTAATCTAATATATGATGTAAATATTTCTTAGAGTATTCGTATGTTGCAAATAATGTGGCAGTAGCTGGTACTGTTCGAACTAGAGTAGGTGTCAGCCCATTAAATAGAGACGGCACCCCTTCCGTCCTGGCAATGTGCATGATCACTCTGTGCATACTATCACTTGAATTGTTAACTTGTATTCGGGATTTTGCAACATCAATCGGATAAGTTACAATCCAAAATACCATACCACCAACAGCTCCAGCAATCATAGTTTTCGGCAAACCTAAATCATCTTTTTTTTGGCCTTCTTTAACCAATAACCCACGTGTACCTACATTAAATTGGCTAGTGTGATTTAAATTAGAATTAATCAAGATTTTAATAATTATTACCTTCATATCCACCAAAAAAACAAAAATATCCAGGCATTTCTCGGGCCAATGTGGGAACTAATCCACGAAACATGCCCTTAATACCATCTGTTTTTAATATACTTTTTGTTAGTTCATACGGACCAACTCTTTTAAATGTATGTCCCATGGCCTGCTCCACTTTCTGCACCTCGTACATAGCTTGCAGTTTACATTTGATTAACTCGGTTGGTGTTAAAGCAATAGAGGAAAAAAATGATGCCAAACATCCAGCAGTTGCATTGCTCACAATACTCAGATCTTCTGCTTTTTCGGCGTTAGTAATTACTTGCATAAATTTTTGACAAATGCCGTAGCCCATAAACAATATGGAATTTTCGGTTATGTTTGCTACTAACGCAGGTACAGTACCTGCATACAGACCTTTTGCTATTCCATCTGTTTTCAAAGTTTGACTGAAACAAGTTATCATTTTTGGATAGAGATTCGGAAATGTTTGCATTTTTACTTTGATCGTGTCTAACGGCTGGCCGACATATACCAAAGCGACACCACCTAAAATAAATATTTTATATAAAAATAAAAAATTCAATTTTTTCATGCAATAAAAAATAAAATTGTAATAGTAATTATGAATCTACAGTGTCCGCCAGAAAGTATGCACCATATGGGAAACTTTTTATTATGAATTTCTGAAAAAGTTTTATTTTTTTTAAGTTGTGCATGTGTCAAAATGCGTGTAGCTTCTTTCAAATATATCAAATGATCTATACTTAATAAAAAATGCGTTTTTTTTTAATAATAATAATACTATATTTTTATGTCCCAACAGACAAACTATCTATTTACAGAGAAAAAAAAACATTATATTATAAGTCAAAGTAATATAAATAATTAAAAAATTAATAATAATAAACTAAAATTCACAAGAAAAAAAAACAATAAAGTTACTTAAATTTTACAGTTAAAAGAGAATTTAAATTATTTAACAAACATTTTGTACTAACGGTATGGGTGATCTATAGCAAGCAAGTTAATAAATGCTCATCATTAATGTGGTCATTTATTTACTTGTAACAAACATTATTTGAGCAATTATGCTTCAAGACATTGGATAAACGCCATGTTTTCTATAGTATAATGATTTGAAGAATTTTCTTTGTACTTTTCAATAACGTGTATGTATGTATGTACGTTGCAGCTGATAGATGCAAGACTATAGAGCAATATTCTAATTTGCTTCTAATGAAAGCTTTATAAAAACTAATTCAATGTACGTAAATTATTTGGTATTACGCAAAATAAAACCCACAGCTTTACGTTTATTAATATTTAAGTTAAGTTGATTAATTATAGCACAACTATGAAACGCGTCAATGTTCTTTTGTAGTAGTATACAGTTATCAATGGAACGGATTTTGCGAAATAATTTCACATCGTCCGCATATATAAGACATAATGCATCAGTGGTATTCGCAATGTCATTGATAAACATTAAGAATAACAGAGGACCTGAATTTGAGCCCTATGGGACCACACCAATTTTTTATAACCGTGTTTGATTTACTACAAAGGTGGTCAACATAGTTGATTTTATGCAAAAATAATATCTGTAGCCCCCCAAAAATATATCTCTATTTCATATTTTGGCAATATTTTGGGATCCGGAGTCTATGAGTTAAGTAGTTCCACATTGATGCTCTCTATATATAGGACAAAAAGAAAGAAATTTTGATATAAGATTTAAAGAACACTACCGGTCTTTTAGACTATCTCATTCGGACAGCACATTTGCTAATCATTTTTTCGAAAATAATCATTCATTTCGGGCCAATCAACTAAAAATGTTACAATATTGTAGTAAAAGTAGAAAATTAAATTTTATGAATCACTTGAAATTTTAAAGCTAAGAATAGTACTTCGGTGAACTTACTTCAGATCGACTTATATCAATCCCCCTTCGTCGAAATTATTTAAAATTTAATCTTTTGTTCTAGTATAATAACCCTCAATAATTAATTGCTACACTAATCCCGTTCCTCACCGTTTTTTTTTTTGAATTATTGTTTACCATGATTATTCTAATCTCTGTAATACTTACTAACCTCACTTTTTAATCTGTTTGTATAACTGTGTCCTAAATATTGTATTCTTTTACTTTGAACTTGTTAATTTTAATTACCCATAATGTATTATTTTTTTATATATATATATATATATATATATATATATATATATATACTGTTACTTCAGTATTTTTATAAGAATGATATGTTTAGCTTGATCAAATGCCTTACTAAAGTCAGTGTAGGTGACATCAACCTGGCATCCTTCATCCAACACATTAGCTACAAAATTTACAAAAAAACATTTGGTACATTTGAAAGAAGCTAGATGGACATGCACAACTTTTTCCAAAGAATAAAATTTTCTGAGAAATGCATAATAAAAAAATTTCCCGGAGACTGTGCATGTTTTATCTAAATGACATTTTGATACAATCTATGAATGAATTTTGAAAAGCACACACACACACACACACACACACACACACACACACACACACACACACACACACACACACACACACACACACACACACACACACACACACACA
>JARJEC010021687.1:0-23028 GCA_030264575.1 Tachinus sp. AB-2021
AATGAATATCGGCAATTAAATTTAAGGACACAGTATCCTGAAAAAGTGAATGTTTGGCCTGGTATTTATAGGAATAATATCATTAGACCTATTTTTATCGATGGAAAGTTGAGGGGAGCAACTTATTTGAATCTTCTTCAAAATCAAATTGCATTTTTAAATTCAGTTTAGAGAATTATTTTATTTTGAAACATTTTATTTGGTGAAGTTTTTATTATTATTAATAAAGTATCTTTAAATTAAAAAAATATTAGATTTTTAATTTTAGTTTAGATAATCATTTTATTTTAAATAACTTAAACAATAATCCCATCAATTTATTACGATATTTTTGCGACATTAAAATACATTGCGAGTAGAATGTATCCGTTGGTCCCTTCGCTCGCCTGAGTAGAGCCGAACTTGTCCTATGTACGGAAATTTGGCTGGAGTGAGCGAGCGCTATTTATCGAAAAATGGTTGGAAATTCCGTACATATTTGACGTACAAGGGTAGAGAGAGCCTATTAAATTATGTTAAATATTAATATTAATGAAAAATTTAAATTTTAAATCAATTTTTTTGTCTAGTTTTTCAACTTGTCAATTGCGACAATTCTACAAGTAAATTTGTCGCAAAGTCTTCCACACTTCTGTACGATTTTCGTAGAATATACCGGCTAGTTGTCTATACACGGGAATTTGTTTATTTATTTTATTTTATTATTATATAATATTTTTATTTTATACAAATTATATTTTTTTATGGTTTTGTATTTATGGAATAAAAAAATAAAAAAATAATTTTTTTTTAAAAATTACCTACCGCAAGCCAGTTGGCTGAAAACGCCCCTGATCTTGTTGCATTGTTGACACCTTTATAGTAGATTTCGACATTTCTGTACCATGTGCATATTTATCCTCAATAATTATTGACAACCCGATCGTTTTAACTCTAATCAATTTGAAATTGTTAAAACAGTTGCAAGTGTGAATATAACATTTTTAATATTTATTTAAAGAGTGAAACATGAAGATTGTTTTGTAATGCAGTTTTTCTTTAAGAACACAACAAAAATAAAGCTGCACAATAGAAAGTGACGTGTCAGAATATATATTATAAAAAAATTATAATTCATCTTTTGCAGCTTGATTAAGAGGTCCATCCACGGGACAACTGCCTTGATGTTGCCTGCACCATTCGGGTTCCAATTGATCAGCATTGATTCTTAGTCGAACTAGGCGTTCTCTATGAATCAACAATCTGTTTTCAGCTTCCTTCCATGTAGAAGTTGGTTCAGCCCAGAGCCGTTCAGCCATAGCTGCGGCCCGAGGCCAGAGACGTGTGTCAACACTAGCTTCGTCAGTTTGCTCACTCCATAAAACTGATTCGGCTCCCATCATTAAATTTTTGTGATTTCCTAATAAAACACACATTAAACCACTCATATAATTAATAATATACGTGTTAAATATTAATACCTGCAATTTTTGCTGGACTATTGTCGTAAACTGTGTGCCATCCTACATAAGGAGAACACCAGTTATGTCCATCATCAACCCAACCAGCAAAACCACAGTCCATGTATAAGGCGTCATAGTTGCTCAAAATTGTTCTGTAACCATTTTCCAAAAGAAATTTGATCTGAGCATCTTGTGCAGTTGTCCATATTTGTATAATATATGTATCATTTGGAAGATAATGAAAGTAATCTTCAGATGTTAATTCACTAGTCCACATAATTATAGGAACTTTTTGACCTCGTTGTCTATTAAATCTAAACAATGCTTCACTTTGGAATTTATCCCAAAGCTTCATAAAACCATCTTTATCAATAGTATATCCATTAAGTTTCATCCAATCTACAATTTCTTGTTCAGATTCCCAACAACTTGTACTAACTTCATCTCCGCCCATGTGGAATATATCAGGATCAAATTGGTTTACCATATCCAAGTAAATTCCTACAAACATTAGTTATTACTTAATAATACAATATTTTTGTTTAATATACTTACTTTCTACATAATCATATAATCCATCCTTTGTTGGATTAAATTGTCCACATGGTGGCTCTACGCAGTAATCCTGCCACGGTTTTTTATCAAAACAGACTACATAATCAGTATTTTGCCAACCTTCACCTACGTGCGCAGGTGCATCAAATTCTGGCATTACTTTTACTCCTCGAATTTTTGCAAATTCAATAATATCAGCAATAACTTCTTTGCTGTATATTTTGCTAGGCGAATATGCTCCTAAGTGTGATAATTCTGGGAGTGATTGTGAGACATATGGGAAACTGTGACTGTCTGTAATATGCCAATGAAATAAGTTTAATTTTGATGCAGCCATTCCCTCAAGTGTTCTTTTTATAACATCAACAGACATATAATTTCTAGATGTATCTAATAAAATCCCTCTATGATGGTATACTGGTTTGTCTTCTAAATAAAAATTGTCTGGCATTTGAAATTCATTTTTAATATCATTATAAATAATGATTTGGCTTAATGTTTCTAAACCGTGACGAGCTCCAAAGAAATTTTGTGCGTTAATTAAAGCATTCACGCTATTATCTGATGTTGATAGCTTTAATGTATAACTTTCATCTTGTTCATATACGACAGTATTTTGTTGAGGATCATTAACATCAATCTTTATTATGAGACTATGTCCTCCTGCTTTTTTATTATGTTGAGGAGCTTTAAGATTAATGTTATTCTTAAATCTTTCAGCCGCGCCATCAACTAAAGATTGAATAGGAGCGTTTCCATTCAAAAGTTGAACATCAATACTATTTACGTCAAGTTCAACTAACGAATGTTTATATTCAAAAGTTCCGGTTGGCATTGGCCATATTGATGCATATTTTGAACAAGATAGGTGGCATTCTGACAAACTTACTGCGATTTGTCCATTTGATACTCTTGTCTTCTGACAATGCTCATTGACGCAGTCGTATGTCCATTCTGACGCAGCTCTAAAAATTTAGAATTATTTTATCTCTATTTTAAAATTAGTAGAAATGATGAAAATGATGATTTGCTGAAATATTATTATTCCCACACGTCTTGGCAAATAAGTAATTATTTTTATAAAACAATATGTATGCAATCATTGTGTTGTGAAAGATTCAATTTTTTTAACAAATTGTAACTTTTTGCATGAGCCGTAGGTGTATGGTACACAAAAAGAATTTATAAAAGAGTGTTACATGTAATGTTTTATTTGCAAAAATCTATTTCTTGAAGCACTTTTAATGTAAAAATAAATTATTAATGCTGTATATTATGAACAAAATAGAATAGAATAGAATTTATTAAATGCTAGTAATCAAAATTGATATACACACATCAAAGGTTAAGAATTAAAATTAGGACAATTTTGGATAAATATATCACAGTCAAGATATAACATAAGTGTAGAAATAAATGAATAAATATAGGACTAGACAAAATACTACATAATATCAATGGCTATATATTGTGCAGATCCATATATTTATTTATGGAGTAAAATTGGTTTTTTTGTAAAAAATAATTTCAAGTTTGTTTTAAACCTAGATCTTTGTTGTTTGTTCTTAATCTGTTTTGGAAGCTTGTTAAATACTTTGATAGCAAGATAGTACCAACTTCTCGTATAAAGTGGTTCTATGGTGTGGTACGCTAAGCGCATTTCCTTGGCGTGTCTGCATACCCTGGTTTATGTCATATATAATTTTTTCAAAATTTCCAGCATTATCAAATACAAATAGGGCCACATTGTACAAAAAGATGGAGTCATCATATTATGTTGAATGAAAAGAGGTTTTGTTTCATTCCAATCATTTGATCATTCCAATCTGCATTTGAAATTAATCTTACTTTTTTTTCCGTTGACCACGCAATCTATTTGCATGCACCGAGCTTGCTTAGAATATCCAAACATGAACGAACGTATGCATTGTATAATGTCAGCAAAACTTGTTTGTTTACAATATTTTTTAAGTTTTTTAAAACAACATGAACAGTATTAAGTTTTTTAACTATAACTTTTAAATATTCTTTCCATGTGAGATGATTATCAATTATCAATCCTAAAAACTTAGTTGTCTCTTCTACCCTTATTGTTTTATGATCGCTCTTGACACAAACACTACATGAGTCTAAATTTGAGTTTTGATTTGAAAATTGTATAATTGTTTTACTCGCATTTAGAACTAATTTATTTCAAAGAGACCAGTTTTCCATACAATTATATTCCCGATTCTACGTACGCATAAAGGCATGAAAGTTAAAAAAAATTAGTTGATATTTCGTCTTTCGTCATAATTTTTGTTGATTTTACAAAAAAATTGATTTTTGTACTATGTCTATACAAAACTACATTTTCTGTAGTAGATGCGCCAAAAAGTTATTAGAAAAGGTTGTCTGGTATTCCACAAACCTGAAAGTAAAAATCTAGGCTTGCTAGCAGATTTGGATAAACATGTAATAATAGGCATTATTTAATTTATTTAACAAATGATATATGATGATTTCATATTAATTCATCAATTAGCAATTTTTACAGTTGTCGGTTGTTTTCTCACAAGAAATGTATTACCAGTTTTTTATAATTAAATATAAAATTATCATTTCAATTTTTTTAGCATTTATAATTGTATTTATTAATATTTCAAGTTCATATTCATAAATTGAATAAAGAACTATATTTGTATATTAATAATTTGTTTAAAGTTTTTTAAATTTTTACTTATCTTATTTAAAATGATTCTTTTTAACGTAAAGAGCTAACGGCTAAATTATATTGTTGGGGGAAAAGTTTTAATACGCATTGCATCGTCTAGTTTTGGTATGTTTTCAATAAAATCCATTAAATAAAACATACTTGTATAATAATTAATGTTATATACGATTCCAAATTAACTTAACATTATATTAATATTGATTAATATATTAAATTATGATGACTTCCCCTTATAAACCATCATATCGAGCCATTTTAAAATTTTTGACAAATTAATTATAATTTGTAAGAATTACACTGAAAATTGCACTTGTGCAAGAATTACACTGAAAATTGCACTTGGGCATGAATTTCACTGAAAATTGTACTTGTTCAAGAATTACAGCGAGAAATGCAAAGGCGCTAAGCAACGCAATAAACAAATTAAAGTTGACAAATTAATTAATATCTGTCAGTGTCAGATGCATAACTCCATCAATGTATACAAATCAATATTATACTGAGAATAATTTCTTGTTGATTCGTTCTTGCGGAAACAATATAAAATTATAAAATTGAAATTAAAGTGTGATTAATTGACAGTAATTTAATATAATTTATGACATTGACATTTATACTCTAATTTAAACTCAACTTATTTTTAAAAATATAAAACTAACAATTCACAACAAAATACGTAATCAATACAAACAAATGCATTGGCTTATATATCCGTATAATGTTTGGCAAGGTAAATAAGATAGATAAAAATATAACACTAACGTTGACATTTTATTTTCAATCTAATAATTATATTATAATAAAAATGTTAAAGGTTTTATTTCAACTGCGTGTGTTCCAATCATACCCACAATAATTTTTTTACTTAATCTATATATAAAGGTGCAATTTTACTAAGGCGACTTTTAGACAACATGTAGAATGCGTAATTGACGAATTTTTATTATTATCCAACTATGATCGGATTTGTGCGGCTCGTATAGTGCAATATAGATTGGGTAGCAAATTCCGGGTGCGACATTAATAAGCTTTGTACCACATATTCGAATGTCTACACTAAAAAACAAGTATTATGCCGCATGTCGTTCAGTGTTGCCCCGGTGGAATTACAAAACATACAATTTTGAAGAGAAGAATGATCATTTTTAATTTTACACAAAAGCAAATTAAATATAACAATAAGATTATGTTTATAAATAAAAATAAGTAAGATCCACTATACCATTAATACATTACCTTTTATTACTATCAGCGGTTACTTGCAATGCTATAGCAGCAATTACAGTCGGAATCAATATAAAATAAAAGGAGGACACCATAATTGCAGCAGTCTTTAAATTAACTAACGAATTTAAAAATCATTTCAGCTTTATATACTACTTGAAATGCTTGTATTTATATATTATTTATATCATAATATCATAAAGTAGGTATTATAACTAATTATCTTAAATAAAATACAAGTGCTTTATTTTTATAGTCATTTCAGATATATATGATAATTTATCAATTAAATATATATTTATTTTGTGTTTCTTAATATATTGTATGTATTAGTACACCTTTCCTAATTTGTACTTAGTTCTTTTAAGATAATATTGATATTGATAAGACAATCTAACGCTAAGTTAACACTCAACGCACGTTTAAATTTAAGACATAAGATTGAATATATTTTTTTTTATATCAAAGTTAGTTAATATTGACGATTTTTTTGTAGTATGATTGGGAACGAGGCTGATCGGCTTATGCATAAGATTTGCTTATCAATAACTAAATGGGTACATGTACAAACTCGTTTTTTATTTAATTGTAATTTACGATCTTATGGTCGACATTGTGCAAATATATTTTTTGCACGATTTAAATTTCAATTTTAAGCTGTTTTAATGACGGTAGAACGAATTTACCGTTGTAAAATAGTAGGTGATTGAAAAACTATAAAATCCGTTTTTGGCTTAAAAAATTTAAAACAAAACCTGGGTAAAATATTAGAAATAGTAGCAGTATTAAAAATCGGAAATATTACATTTTTCTTCAAGTGTTTTGAAATTCATTTATTTTTAATAAAAAGGCAGGCGTTGAAACGCGCGATTTTATTACAGTACAATAATTTTTCATTTTGTTCCATATTTTTGTATCTTTAAATACAAGCTTGAAGAAAAAATAGTATATGTCACTCGAAGTAAATACGCATTTATCGTTTGGCCAAGTTTAGCCGCCACAGCTAACGCCTCGGCAGCAATCGTTGGTTCAACATAAAATGACGTTTAACTTCTAATAATATAATATACCATTTTCCATTTTAGTGAGCAACTGTTATCATTTTTCTCTAATCTCTTCTTCTCAACTCAAAGTAGTGGTTTTAATCGCAAGTGATTAAAAAATATAGATCTAATACCAACACAAATCAAATTATCATGAAAAAACTGACATTGACGAATTCACTGTTAATTTAGTGTGATTTTTAATGTTTTCAACTCAATCATAGAATAATCTGTAATGCTATGTATAAAAGTTAATTTGTTTTTAATTTTAGTATAAATTATAAATAAATCCATTTTGTGTTGTTTGCCTGTAGACTGTGTGCTATGTTGATTCAACTTTCAAATTGTTACTTTGTGTTGGGTTTTAATAAAATAAACCTTTGTCGGAGGTTATTTATTTAATGTCGAATATTTAATGAAGTGTATAAATCAGATAGATTAAAAGCGGAAACAAAGGTATTTGTGTTGCACATGAAGCTACTTTATTCTATATTTAACAGTACAAATATGTATATGCAAAAATCAAGAACCAACAGATGGCGGTTTTAAGGTGTTCAACAAAACCCACGTGATTAGTGTTAAGCGATGTGTAAGTAGTTTTAGAAAAGAAACCCTAAAATTCTCAATTTTTATAACCAAAAAGATCAACAAAAAACATCTTTGTCACTGGAAAATATAAACAATACGTTTTTATTTAAAATTATTAACATTGCAATAAAAAGAGAAATTCTATCGGAAAAATAAACATATATTTTTTAGTTACATATTTGAAAAATTCTAATTTTACATATTTCAGAGGTTTTGTAAAGATATCTGCTATTCGTTTGTCTCTTGAACAGTATTCAACATTAATTGATTCTTCAGAAACTTTCTTGCAAATAAATTTATAACGTACATCTATATGTTTACTTCGTCTGTTCAAAATTCCATTTTTAATCAAACAAATTGCGCTTTTATTGACAATTTTTAAATTAACCTTGACATCTTCAACGATTAGTTCTTTCACTAGTTCTTTGAGATATAAAAGTTCCTTTGTACACTCAGTTGCTGCGATGAACTCCGCATCTGTGCTTGATAGAGCTACTATTGGTTGTAGCCTTGAACACCGCTGATTGGAGCCTCGCCGAGTAGTATTACATAGCCTGTTGTGCTTCTTCTCGATGCTGTATCACCTGCATAGTCAGAATCACAATATGCATTTAATACTTTTACATTTTTTTAATTTTAAATTTGATACTACTGTCTACTGTTCCACTTAGGTACTTTAAGACATTTGGACTTTGCAAGCAGCGACTGCATGTGCTCACGGCATACGACATGTTTGGTCTCGTTTTGTATATTAGGTAAAGAACCCACCGCCTCTCAATAAAGAACACATAATTAGTATTGTTGTTTTCTTCATCTAGATGATACGACTCTGCGGAAGTTTTCAATTTCTTGGTATCCATCATTCTAGATTTATTTAAAACAGATTTTGAATAGTCTGTTTCAGTGTAAGTCCATCTGTTAATCTTTCGATTTCTATTCTTAAAAATGTTTTTAATTCGTTGTTGATTTTCACTTTGCATTCTTGTTTTAGTTTCGTTAGTAGTTCTGGAATCTTATTTTAGTTTCTTTCAATTATTTTGCCGTCATCGACATATATTGACAAAGATTATATCTACATTTTCACTTTTAAAAACACACTATTCGCATTGTGTTTGTTGCAAACCGTTGTTTCTCATAAAATTGATAAATATCTTGTTCCATAACATTGGAGACTGCTTAAGGCCATAAAGTAATTTGTTTAATTTGCAGATTTTATGTTGATTTTCAAATTCTCTGGGCATCTGCATGAATGTTTCTTCATGTAGCTTTCCGTACAGCAACGCCGTTATAACGTCAAAACCCACGATTTTGTAGTCGTTCGCTGCAGATATTGAAAGTATAAGTCTCAGCGATATACTGGGTTATAAATTTCTTCATGATCGATTTCCTGTTTTTGTTCACATCCATGAATAACTAGTCTAGCTTTATATCTATCATTTTTTTCTTAAAATACCCATCTGTTGCTTAGACTTTTATTTTCTTTGGCTTCAGTCTTGTTTACTTCTGTCCATACTTGATTTTGTTCTAACGATTCTTTTTCTTCTTGAATTACATTGATCCATTCTTTTTTCTCTTCTCTTCTGCTTCTTCATACGTCAGGAGGGAATCATCTTCGTACCTTTCCTCTAGTTGGTCTTATTAATGGCCTTTTGTCACTGTACAAGTTATTTATACGCATGTAATAAAACCATTATTATGGCAACTCATTATTGTAGTCCTTGGGTTAGTTTTCCTCCAGCTCTTTTCCCTGCTTCTCCTTGAAGAGTTCCTGAATGTGCTTGGTTAAAATGGCCTTTTCTGCTTCATCCTTACCTAAAAGCAAGTCATATATTTAAACGCAGGGTTAATTATTAATTATTGCCTAGCGACACAAATGATCCTCTCCATTCAAGAGTAGATGTGGGCCCGACACCCGTGAGCCGTTTTAGTTAAATATATGTTTTGGTTACATTATGGTTAGATCGCATGGTAGATTAATGGTATTTTTTGTTCTATTAGTTTATAATATGCTTTGTTAAATGGTGCTTATATAAAAATATTTACCGAAGATATTTGATGCTACCGATGGTGTCCAACAAGAACAAAATCTTATCCCGAAGTTACGTTAGTATTTATTTTACCTCCAGGATTGTCACCGAATTATTTTATCTTGATGCAACGTTTGCTTTGTCACACACTCTCCCCAGTATACCAAATTTACTTGTTTTGAAATTTTTATACAAAACTAATTAATTAGATTTAATTTTCTATGCTACGGAGGACAACGAAAAATAAAAATATAAAATGAATTTATAAAAGTTTTTTTTTTCTAATGTACTTTAAAGATATTTTTATTTCTTTTTAGTTATGAATCTACATAAAACGCCATTATCGTCTACCATTATATACAAAAATCAGCTTTTACATTTTTTCCAGTTCAAGCCATTTGTTTGTCTATTTGTCTTGCACTAATACATACTATACAATAGCGCTAATTTGAAAACTAGAAAAAAGGGCGCATGCAGCAAGTTATATTCTATTTCTTGACTAATATTAGGATTTTGAATAGAGAATTACATTTCCAGCCATACACTAGCCGTTGCGCAAGAAATGAATGTAAGGGATTATTCCTAACGATTAAATTTTGCGCAAGAAATGGTAAGACTCTATGAACTGAATGGAAACATGTTCGCTACATAGCCCTCAGGTAACTATTTTTTAAAAACAAATCGATTTACGGTTACTGTTACATATGAGTGATGGTAAACACTTTTCTCTTCTCCGAGTATATTGATTGTCAAGATTTCTGGTTTCAACAAAATGAAACCACGGCATACATCGGCAGAGCGCCAATGACTATGCTTCACCCTCTGTTTCCCAATCGTCTTATTTCGAGATTTGATCACTTTTATGCCCTTTTCTTTCGCCTCACCTGCCCACATGTGATTTTTTTCTATGGGGTACATTAAGTAAAGTGTCCCTACGAGCAAGCATTATACGTTACTTGAATTTTGAAGGAAGCAATATGTCAACAAATCAACAGGAATCTTTTAGAAAAAGTAGAAGCCATTTTTTAACATTACACTCCGGATTTAATTTTTCTTTTATAATTATTATAAAATGTTAAATGTGTAACAACATATTACGTTGTTCTAAGTATAAGTTTTATTTAGTATAGTTTTTTTGCAAAAACTATCAATCTTATTATTATTTTAAAAATACTTGGTTCCCGTGGCCCACCATTTACTTTAAAATAAAATACTAGGTAAGGAAAATAGTACAAATAGGTACTTATCGTATAAAAATATTATTTATTAAAATCAATATTGAACTACTTTCTTATAATTCTTGTTTTTTTGCTTGATTTAAAGGTCCATCTAAAGGACAACTACCCTGGTGACGTCTACACCATTCCGGTTCCAATGCATCAGAACTTATTTTTAATTGAACTAGACGTTCTCTGTGAATTAACATCCTATTTTCGGCATCCTTCCATGTTGATGTTGGTTCAGCCCAAAGACGTTCAGCCATAGCAGCAGCTCTAGGCCAAAGACGGCTATCAACAGCAGAATCATCTACTTGTTCAGTCCACAGTGTTGCTTCAGCTCCCAACATTAAATGCTTGTGATCTCCTAAAAATGATTTAAACAATCAA
The DNA here is from genome assembly GCA_030264575.1 of Tachinus sp. AB-2021. Taxonomy (NCBI): domain Eukaryota; kingdom Metazoa; phylum Arthropoda; class Insecta; order Coleoptera; family Staphylinidae; genus Tachinus; species Tachinus sp. AB-2021. The sequence goes on from JARJEC010021687.1 coordinate 11,200, forward strand.
TAGCTATAATAAAAATAATACCTTGTTATTCTATTACTGTCAATTACTGTCATTTTTGACTGATGTAAAAAATAAAAGTAATTTTACCATGGAACGCTACTGTGGAACTCCACATACTTCAACAATTCGTCGGAATAAAAATAAAATTATTATTAGGATTTAAGTTGTATTTGAAAATTATTCTACGCGTTATAATTACCGAGTTTATTTGACCAAACTTCATTAATCATTAATATCACGTACGATTCCAACATAGCAGTGCTACTTAGTACACAGCACTTAAAAGTGAAGTTATTGTAAAAGAAGCTCATGCCATACTTGGCATGGCATAGCATGTCATGTTTCGGCATAAACTATTCTTGATTAGGCGGGGTAAAGTAAAGCGTTTGGTTTACTAGGATTGTAGATATGCGTTATTGGTGAGATAAAATCCTAATATCCGGAATGATTTAAAATTTAGCGCCTCGGAGGATTATGTGTAATACGAAATTTGAGAAACATTATTCAAAACATAACAAATTAAATGATTTTTTGTTGTTGATTGAATATTACGTGGTCTTTTTTAATATTATGGTAGAAAATAACCAGAATCTTAAAACACGATTTCTTTAAAGTCGTTAAGTTTTAGAATTTTCTACAACACAATAACAAAATTGCAACCTCACACTTTAAGTAACTGTTCCCGCGGTTGTACCATTAATAGTTATTACCTTATGCCTGTCTGACACTATGCAATTTATTATATCAAATGTTGTGCAGTTTATTATATATAAAATACAACATTTCACTGGCTAAAATTAAAATTGCAACTAATGAAATGCCTTATTTCTATCAACTGTACATCTTTTGTTATAATAAATTGCATAGTATTAGACAATCGTAAAATAAAAATCCAGTTACTTAGATTTATAGTTCTATAAACCTAAATGAAAATACCATAATAAGAATAATTACCTGCAATTTTGGCTGGACTATTTTCGTAAACAGTTTGCCATCCTATGTATGGAGAACACCAGTTATGTCCACCATCAACCCATCCAGAAAATCCACAATCTAAGTACAGCGCTTCATAATTACTTAAAATGGTCCTATAACCCTTTTCCAAAAGCATTTGAATCGTCTTGTCGTCTCCTTTAGTCCATATTTGAATTATGTACGTATCTTTTGGAAGATATTGAATATATTGTTCTTCTGTTAATTTACTAGTCCACATAATAATAGGAACTTTACGACCTCTTTGTTTAGTAAATCGTTTTAGGGCTTCAACTTGAAATTTATCCCAAAGTTTCATAAATCCTCCCTGATCAATGGTATATCCATTATTCTTCATCCAATCTACTATTTTCTTTTCAGATTCCCAACACGATATACTAACTTCATCTCCACCCATATGAAATATATCAGGGTCAAATTGATCAACCATATCCTTATAGATTTCTAAAATTTAAAAAATAAATATTTGTTTGTTCACATTTAACTAAAATTTACTTTCCAAGACATCATACAATCCGTCCTTTGTTGGATCAAGTTGTCCACATGGCGGTTCTACACAATATAGTTGCCAAGGTTTTTTATCGAAACATGCTACATAATCAGTATCCTGCCAACCTTCACCAACATGTGCAGGTGCATCAAACTCTGGCATTACTTTAACTCCTCGAACTTTGGCAAATTCAATGATATCAGCAATATCTTCTTTGGTGTATATTTTACTAGGAGAATATGCGCCTAAATTTGACAGTTGTGGAACTGATTTTGATACATATGGAAAACTGTGACTATCGGTAATATGCCAATGAAATATGTTTAATTTTGATGCAGCCATTCCTTCAATTGTTCTCTTAATACCGTCAACAGATATATAATTCCTAGCCGTGTCTAACAAAATTCCTCTATGTGAATAAACTGGTTTGTCTTCCACATAAAAATTGTCGGGTAATTGGAATTCATTCCGAATATCATCGTAAATAATTATTTGGCTTAATGTTTCTAATCCATGGCGAGCTCCAAAGAAATTGGGGGCATGTATAAAACTATTAATTCTGCCATCAGATGTAGTAGATATATTTAATTTATAACTTTCATCTTGTTCATATTGCACCTTATTCTGTTTGTTATCAACAACATCAATATTTACTATAAGACTACGCCCTCCCGCTTTTCTGCCATTTTGTGGTGCTTTAAGATCAATTACATTTTTAAACCGTTTAAAAGCTTCATTTACTATCGACTTAATGGGGACGTCTCCGCCGGGCAAAAGAACGTCGATACTATTTAGATTAAGTTGAAGTAGAGAAGGTTTATATTCTAGTGTGCCTGTTGGTTTTGGCCATATTGATGCATATTTGGAACAAAAAAGACGACACGCTCCTAAACTTAAGGCCGTTTGTTCATTCTTTAATCGCATCTTCTGGCAATGTCCGTCGACGCATTCGTATGACCATTCTGATGCAGCGCTAAAAATATAAAATAAATTGTCTCTAATCACCAATATAATTGCGCCGGCTAAACTTTACAATATTTGCAGTCAGTTTTTGCGAATTTTATTGGAGGGTTTAAAATAATATCAGGTTCTACGGTACCAATTTTTGCAAAATTTGTGCAGTAATGACACTTCCAATACAAACATTTTATTTACAATTATTTACCATTGAGTGTGATTTTTAATAAAAGTTATTATATATCGATATGTGTTCAGGGTATACAACACAAAAATCGTTGTTTTTGTCTAAAAAACTAAACATTTTAGAAGACAAAAAAATTAAACCAAAGTTATATAATTTAACATTTTATTTCAACTATTTTTTCGTATTTTATTATAGTTTTTTATTACTAGTTTATAGCATTTTTCTTTTGCTAATGCAACTGATTTAACAATGTCATATAAATCATTCTTAAAAAAATATTCCTAGATTTAAATTTTCTTATGGCAAATAATCATAAAACGTACAGTACCTTTTATTAATATCATCAGCGGTTACAAACAATGTAATAACACCAACAACAGCAGAAAGTAATACAATACAACATGCCGATACCATAATTATTGAAAAGTTCATAATGACTCGGTTTGTAGTTTATAAAAAATAAAGTATAACAAAAGATTGTTCGATCTTATATATCATATGGTTGGGATGATAAACTGTCATTAAGGAAATTGTAAAGTAATAATCATAAATATATATTATTATAGGATTATTTTTGTTGTAATAAATATTAATAGACTAAATATTTGTTTTCATGAAATAATTATTACTAGTATTAGGATAAATTGTTTTGTGAAGATAATTGGTTTTGATAACATTCAAAATATTTATTCAGGGATGTAGCAGCCAAAACAACAAAAAATATTAAGTTAGCATATAAATAATATTTGTATAATAAAAACTTTATTCTATCGTTTCGACATCAAACTCCTACTAGTCCATAGATTTGGTATAGATTCCAGAGACATAGGAAAAGTCTCAAAAGAAATGTAATAAACCTGGGAAGGACTTCTTTATGTTAAACATAGATATTGTCCGTAAGATAAGCTACGGAATAGTTATTGAAAATTGAGTGAAAATCAATTATGTCACAAACCCTATTAATATATATCTGCATTAGACAATAAGAAATGTATAACTATTTTTTCCATTATTTATTTTCAATAATCGCATCCGTACAATGGGCTCAATAGCTAGTTATATAATATATTTTATAGTATTCTTATATATAAATAAATAATAAAATGTATTGAATCAACTAATTAATCTAAACAATAATCTGTTAAAACGTCAACATTTAAAAGTAAATTAAAAAACAGCAAAAAATACAAAAATATGTAGACTAGTATGGTTTACTCTGTGGGATTACTATACATGTTTTATAGCATTTTTATTATTTTTGTTTTATTTTATGGATTTTTCTCGGTTTGTTATTAGTTGTATTATACAAAAGTATAAAAAATACTTTCATTCGTTTTTTAATCGTTAATAAATTGATAAGTAGAATGTTGGCATGTGTTGGTGGAAGATAGTATAAAACTAAAGATGGATCAGGTCGGTCTGTTGCTTGCCCCGATTTTATGTAATGTTTATTTATATTTTTATTTTGTATTTTGCGGATTTTGACACTGATCACGTACATTTTGTTTTTGGCCATCTCAAAAGCGCCATGTATTGGTATTTATTTTCTCCTATTGGAAGAAAAGTAATAAATTCTTATCTCTTTTGTGTTTTGGAATATTTTAATAAAACAAAAACCAACATTTGCAAATTTTTAAGATAACAAATTCGTTTACATGAAATTTTGTTACAAATTTCATAATTTTCTTGTAAATTGACAAGATTCTTCTTTTTGACAATTATAATGCGTTTTTATAAGTTTACCTAACTAATAATATCGATCTGCAACTAATTTAATTCAATTTCTAGGGTTAAATTACTATAGAATTGAGCAACTACCTTTCTTCATTTGTCATTCTATTCAAAGGGCCCTTATGGCAATTTTTAAAGAAAAATTCACCACCACGTGTTGCCAACTTAACCATTTGAAACAAATTTTTGGGCGGCACAACTAGAGCGCACTTCTAACATATTCTCCAAATTTCAGAACAATATCTTAAAAACTGCATGAGTTATGCGATCCACACACATACATTCATACATACATACATACATACATACATACAGACATTTTTCTAAAAACTACTTTTTTCGACTTAGGGACCTCCAAAATATTTCCGTTGAAATCTCAATTTCAAATTTTTGGTATGAATCCAATACTTTTATTTATTTTTATATATAAGGGAAAAAGTAAAAAGTGAGTGTACTTGAATATCGTCTGATTTGTCTAAATAACTAAAAATGACCGGTAGATATATTACAGCAGATATATACAAAGTTACTTATCAAAACTTGATATGTAATGCCATTTAATTTAATTAATCATTTCATATTATTTACAGCCCACCAAAATTAAATTGAACAATCATTCAAATATTTGCAACGTAAAAGCCTAGGATGTGGGAAGTACCTGAGAAAATATGCAGCAATCGGGTGTTACTATACTTTCGTATACACGATGTTGTGACTATATGTTATCATTGTGTGATCGTGTGAAAAGCGTTAACGTTGCATTTTGTATCGGAGTATACAAGCTACCATTTCTTCTTCGTGTTTGCGGCGCAAATATTTGAATTTTGGTTAACTTAATTTATTTATTTTAACTCAACCGATTTTGTTGTTTTATACATGTAATAATATCAATTGTGAAACATGTTTTGTACTAAAACGGCTGAATTGTGTTTTATGATTAATATTAGCATTTTATCTCATCAACATTTTATAAGAAAATATTCATAAATATGAAAGTTATCGTCCAGTACCTGTTTCAGCTATCACCCAGTATAAAGTATTCCAAAATAAATAAAAAATATAAATAAATATTGCTTTACAATAGACAAAACAGCATAAATATAAAAAATAATATTAACGTTTAACAACATTTAAATTCGATTCGACTCCCCGGTAAATTTATATTATAGTCACAAACTATATAAAGTATTTATTTCAACAAAAACGTAACAACTACTACTTTATATTTTTTGTATATCTTGAAATAAATATGTATATTGTAAAGGAAAAATCAAATAATCAGTATTTTCTTGGTAAAAGCTAGAATGGTATACAAACTCACAAAAATATTTACAAAATTATACTAATCTTTAAACCTGGTTAATTATCAATTCGGTCAATTTATATTTTCAATGCATGCGGAAATCGCTAAAGCGTGCTTTACACCGTTTCACTTTGGAAGTACACTCAAAATGAACGTTTGGATAAAACGATTTCATAAAACGTTGAGTTGGGTGCAATGTGGTTGTTCATCCTGGATGAATCATTAAAAGTGACAAGTGTAAATGGCAGGCATTCAGTTGCATTTCTTTTCTGTTTCTTGCGAAATTTTGATCTTTCACTCAACCGCTGATTTATCATAGTTTTTATAATATATTATGTAATATATATTGCTTTATATTAATCAAAATGTACAATTTTATGGCTAATTCAATTTTCAACTATCGAAATTAATTTATTCGCAAATATGCTGAATTAATTTGATCCTGTATAAAAATAATTATTACTTTTTATTTGTGAACAATTTTTAGAAAAGCTTGTTATATATTTCAAATTAAAAGGTTTTATTTTGTTATTAGGAATGTGAAAACTTTAATTTTATATTAGACCGATGCGACAAGGTGGGTTTCAATATTGCATGATTTCAACTCTAATAATAGGATTTAGAATAAAAAATATGAAATAACCAAACTATATCTCAAATAAGTAGTATTTTTTTGAGACATCTGAATTCTGATTATTGGCTGGCACACTTTTATTTATTATATATTATTATGCCACGCAAAAGATATAAATAATAACAGCAATAAAGCCTGCCCCAACCTAGATCTGACTACCAACTGTGCGCGAAAATATGTAAACACGGATGATCATCTCGGACGAACGCAGCGTTCATCCGGGATGTACATCCAAAGTGAACAAGTGTTCGTTGCGTTTAAATTCATGACAATAAAAGAAAATTCAATTTGTGTAAATTAAAGTGTTTTAAATGATTCTTCAGGGATGAACATCCAAAGTGACAAATGTAAATAGGCCTTAAGGTGCACTGATGACTATGGGAGTAAAAACAAATCCCTGCATTTAATTGTTGTTGCGTGTAACAGCGTGTATTTGGATAATTGATTTTCAACTTTCCATTTAATCATTTTTTATTTTTGCCAAATTGGCGTTTTGATACTGGTTATCTGTAGGGTATATTTAGTGTTCTAGATTAGTATTTGGATATTCATTCTACAAGAAAAGACATATAACCACTCATACTAACTTTGATATATATATATATATATATATATATATATATATATATATATATATAAATGGTAAATGTGGTAGAGTAGTTTGCGGTTGATAAAAACAATACATTTTTAAAAATTCTGGATATAATTAATAATTTTCCGTCCGTAATTGGTGGAATTCAGTAACCTTCATTCTGAAAATAATTTACAAAATAAAACTCCATAAAAATAAACATGAATAATAAATAAATTTTTGTGGAGTCGCGATTTTTTCCGAATTTTTTTTTATAAATATATCATCATAATATGTATATAAAACAAAATGTATTCAATTGTTTTTTTAATAACACACATTTGAAGTCACCTGAATATAAATTATGGCAGTTTGATCTTTTCTAAGTATACTTTTGTTTAAAAAAATATTTAGATCTTAACAAAAACTAATTTATTTCTTTGATTTATTTTATAATGCTTGTCTGACATGATACAATGTATTATATCAAAAGTTGTACAGTTTATTAAAATGCGGCATTCCATTGGTGGAATTGAAAACAGCAGCCAATGAAATGCCGTATAATGTCAGACAGACATTAAACAAATAAAGTCACTTTTTGTCTATGTCATCAATTTGTGTGTAATAAGAAATATATTTAGGATTGACTAATAAATATAGAAAAGGAAGTAAATATCCGGAATAACGTCAGGAGATAAATTTAGTAATAATTAAAACTAGGTATTGTATACATCGTTAAAATTATTATTGAAACGATAACTATTAGTAACAAAACCGAAGTGCAAAAATCAACGCCATTGTATATTTATTTAGTTTTATTTCAAATATAAATATAATAATAAATATGTACTTGTGAAATTAAATAATGTTTTTCGAAGGTGACGATCACCCGATGTGTTGCATAAATAACTAAACATGTAAATTCAGTTTTAGTCCGAGCGAAAAGTTGTTACACATACATTTAGTAGGATAATGTAGCGATCAAATTATATCTGGCACATAATTAATTAATTAATTAATTTAAATAGATCTATTTAATTTTTTTTTAATAAAAAATACAATATTAAAAAAATATAATTATTTTATTTTTTGTAAACTTAAAATTTTTTTAATTATCAAAAAATTGTGTTCAATTCCTGGCTTATATTTTTAACATACAAAATAATATGTAATATAATTTTTATTTAAATGATATATCAAAAATTAAAAATAAAACAATATTTTTCATAATCCTTGTCTGGTTACATTTTGTTTGTACAAAATTGTTACTTTAGTATTTACTTTGTTCTAAATTAATTTAATCCGACCTACGCTACAACTTGTTAATATTTTGTTGCATTTTTATTTTGAGATAACTCAAAGACTTTGTAAACAATGTATCAAATTACTTTTGGCTTGGAAAGTTACACCCTGTATATTATATTATTTTAGTTAAAAGTTTATTATACCGATATGTGTAAAACTTTCACAGAGATTCGCAGTCACTCTATAGTATTTTACCTTTGCATAACGTTATAAATATATCATATTTATTTAAACAATCTTGTCTAGATTAGATCATTGTTTACGTTTTATTTGGCCAGTCCGCTTGCTTTTTTTTTCGCGAAATCTTTTTGCAAAAAATCACACAGCTTTTTTATTGTGTAAGGAACTAATTCTAAAATTTTGTTTTTATAGATAGTATAATAACGGCGGAATTGAATTAAGAGGAATTAGCGCGCTTGGTTAGTATAGTGAAATACATGTATAATTGTGCCAATGTAACTTATGCAATTTAATTAAAAAGAATTAGAAATTAATAAAATATATTAATAATATTTGCCATTTTTTTCAAACTTTTTCACACAATAATTATTTATATAAAAAAATAATGGCGTTCAAATAAACACAAAATTATTTATTTTTGCTTTAAAATCTCTTCTCAATTTTATGATAATAATGGGTAAAAACAATCGGTTTGTTCCAACTAGCACTAGAACTGGTTCCGAACCAATTCGAGAACAAAGTTTTTTGTTCCAACTCTGACTAGTTTCGAACTCAAAATTCGTTATTTTAGCACACCCGCAGACCAGATCGAAATAATTCAGAACTTAATCATACCTTATCCAGAATCAGTTCGTAAAATGCAAATAGGAACAACGCTATTAAGTCGGCCAAGAGTAAACTGCAGTAAACCCTCGCGACGCCGACGGTCCGCGTATTGCATTTATTTTCCGTGAACACGTTTGTGCAGTGTTGCCAGACGTACGATACTTAAGGTAAATATATGATAAAAATGAGCACTGCCCTATTTCGTATTTTAACTTTTATTACTTTTGTTATTCTAATTCAAAAAGTGGCATCTATTGACTAAAACTACAATAGATTTAATTTTCGTAGATAATATAACAAGTATTTTTAACACATATATATATATATATATATATATATATATATATAAAAGTTCTTTTTATATTTGTATAGCCTACAGATGGTTTATAGATAGCAATATTATAAACAACAATGACGGAGGAGTCTTTTTCTCACAGAGCGACCATCAACTATAGACCTGCATAATAAACAATTTTGGTAACAGAAAAGTGTCCGGACATAAATAAACTAATAAATTTAAGTGTAATCTGCAAAATTAGGGGTTGATATATTTTAATTGCCTTACTTCATCTTGAAGTATTTTTGAGTCTCTTTGTAAAGTAAAGCAGGTTGTTTAATCATTTTACCTCGGATCCTTGCATAAATATTGAAAATAAACAAAATTGAAACTATTCGTTGCCGTCGAATGCTTCTAATAGATAAAAAAATCGATAAAGAAATGTCAACTTATAATCAGTTGTGATGTTTTACGAAAAGTGAGTAAAATGCTCATATAGCGACAATCGCCATGTTAAAAAATATTTTTATTAATTGCTTTATTCTTATTCAATTAGTAATTTTAGTTATTTTTGTATATTATTTTAGTTTTATTTATATTATTGTAGCGCTTTGAAGAGAATAAAATTCCTCAAATTCGAACATTTATAACAATAATCAAAAACAAACAATAAATAAAATTGAAATAGAAAAATTATTAATAACAATTTTAATTAGTGTAAAAAATAAATAAATACAGTACTAAACGAAATCCATATTAACTGTATATTTTAATTTTTTTGTTTAATTTCATTTTCTGCAAGCCCAGGAAATTCATTTTGGTTTCAATGTTGTTGTGGAGGATTGTTTAGCGTGCCTGTTTTGTACCGCCGATTTCACGTTCCACGCTAAAGTACTCGACTAAATCAAAGCGTTCGGACCTATTTAGTAGCAAGTCAAATGGCCTGGCCTGTATGAGACGGAGTGGAGGCTACTTTCCCGACAAAAATAGAATGTTACCCAATTTTTTGGACTAAATCGTTTTACTATCCAAACGACTAAATTAATCTGTTCGCACACGGATAGTAACTAAACTACTCCCTACTCTACTAAACTACTCACCCTGGTGCGAATGAGCCATTAGGCACAGCCATTGGGAAACAATTAATGGCGATTTAAATATCGATGGCAAATTTCTAAAGCAACAAACCCAAACTCAACACACACAACCTACCTGAACACAGCTGAAGGACCCGAGATCAATGGCAAGGTAAAAGTCAACAACATATACTAAACAAATTAACAAATACTACTACTTTTACTAAATATTTTGTAAAAACGCATTTTTTAATTTTTATCAATTATCTTCGGAACTAAAAGAAATTTAAAAAATTTTCAAAGTGTACCCGGATCAGCACAAAAAACTACACACCTCTGCCTCTGTCCATTTAACCGAGATAGTAAATCTTTATTAATAACAAAGATATCCATGCAATGCCTCTCAATTCTAGACAACCTGTATAGGTGCATTTCATAAATAAACAAATTTTAGCAAACTGAAGGCAATTAAATACTAAAAACCGGGAGGCAACAATAGTATAGTATGAAAGCTACAATTGCCGCTCTTGTCCCACTGTAAGTTTTACGGCTCAAGACAGTCGGAACATTCAGACGGCGATAATTCCGCAGTCTGTCGTGGCCGGATGGTGTGTCAACCTAGCTGGTGAAAGAGGCCTTGCCGTATGCGCATATCAGCTTACTGCTCAGTTGTGAATAAATACATGACAGAAACAATCAATTTTATTTACCAATTTACTTTTAATTAAAACAAGTAAACATTTCCGAATTTGTGTTATTTTTCATTAAAATTTTCTTGTTTTCTGGTTGTTTTTCATTGTACAAAAATTAAAAGAGAAAAATTGTTTTATTAGTTTTAAACTTTTAAATATTTTTTTTTTAAATTTTGCATTATATCTACAAACTGCAGAATACCTTCACGCTAAACAATACTGAAATCGTTAGGGATGTTTCACAACAACAACAAAAACAAAATTTTGAGTAATATTTTTAGGTTTTCTTGATCAAAATGACTACTAAAAATAAATTATAGGGTATGATTAAAATACCTAGTTAAAGATATTTAATCTATTTAATGCAAGTTACATTTTGTTTACGATACAACATAAAAATAAGATGGAATAGTAACTTGTATTATTTCAATGTCATTGAATATTAGTCGGTATAATTCACAGTTATGCGCTACCGTATAAAATATATAAAATGTTCTATACTTAATTTACTGAATTGTAGTCAGGCCAATTAAAACAAAAATTTAACTTAAAATATTTAATATAAATATTTAACTCATATCATATCTTGAAGTTCTAATATGGACTGTTTTCGAAGTGATGCAATATATAATATTGACAAGATTATGCATTAGTTACACGTAAAACAAAATACCAATACTTATTTGAATAAAAAATCACAAATTGCACGTTAAAATAAGTATTGGTATTTTGTTTTACGTGTAACTAATGCATAATCTTGTCAATATTATATATTGCATCACTTCGAAAACAGTCCATATTAGAACTTCAAGATATGATATGAGTTA
>JARJEC010021689.1:0-10174 GCA_030264575.1 Tachinus sp. AB-2021
TAGAGATATATAAGATATATAAAAAGTTGTTTTATTTATCTAGATGAAAGCATACTAATTACTTAACCTACACCACTTTAAAAATTGGATATACGAAATTTGATACATAATTATTATTAAAATTCTAAAATGTTGAATATTAATATATTGCTGCTATCGAAGGAAAAAAGTAATAAATTAAAATTTATTAAGGATATTGGAAATATCGACATAAAAAAATGATCGTAATTGAAGATTTGAGCCTTACTAAATAATAACACTGCTGAATCATTTGCTAAGCTTTTGGGCCGATCGTGTGGGGTTTTTCGATGGCATTAAATCTGAGAGCACATTTCTATCGGAAAGGGAAGAAGAGTTGCGAGACCCGTCTGCTACCTGGTAGTTATATAATACTCTTTAAAGATTTTCAGCATGAAATATTACTAACAGGTTTATTAACCGGATCATGGCATTAAATATTTTATTTTTGATTTAATACCCGCAGTGTTTTGTATTTTAGGGGCGCGAAATTTTCCCTGCTTAATAATAATGATTTTTATAAGTATTATTTACACGTATAATCCTTCACATTCATTTATCTTAAAATACCAATTAAGCGTAGCATGGTTTTGCGTTATAAGCACCATAAATAGGCTAAATACAATTTTTGTTTTGTACAAACATTATCTCAAGTTCTTTATTGTATCTAGTTTGATATACACCTTAAGTTGAAACTGATAACTGTTTAACTTTTTATTTAGGAATGAAGGACAGTTGTTGTAGCTTGGAGTAAGTGATACTGATTTGTTTAGCGTTCTAGCACTTTAAATTATTCTTACAGGAATTGCAAATTGCTGCGGTGGTGCTTCACGTAAATAAATTATTTGATTTATTTCTTGATTTAATGCGACGCGGAAATTACTAAGGCGCACCGATAAGCTCTTACAAAAGGTTGCCGCTTGTAGCAGCGCGAATTTAGATAGATCTATCCAAATTTGGTATAAATTGATCAGTTTAACATAATTTTAATATGGCTGATTTTAGTTCGGTATTTTATTTATTATTACGACGGAATTACATTAAGAGACCTAATAAGAAGCAGAGACTTCCGAGAGCAATGATGAATTCAAGACGTAGTAGTAGTGCGACGACGTAAACCGAATGGACAAACTAAAATTAAAACTAGCCTAGCTAAAATAGTAAAAGACAACATGCAGATAGCAAGTGGATCTCTGGTTGACCACCGTAGAGGTGGGTACAAAGTTGTCTTATTCCATTTAAGATCGACAAACAGGATCGCAAATTCTAGTCAAGGAAGTAGAAGAAAAAGATTTTATATATGCTGATTTTTAAATAATTTATTGTATTTGATTAAACTTATATTCTTGTATGCTTCATTATTATAAACAAAAAAGAGAGAACTTTTGGAAATCTATCGCCAGAAGGAGAGCAAACAATGGACCAATAGGAAAAAGCCCCAATCAATACCAAGACACTTAATTGGAGCAAAAGCATGTAAGAGTGAAAACAGGGAATGGGCAAAATAACTTTTGGTACATGAAATATAAGAAGATCATACATAGAAGAAGATTTATTAATTGTAACAAAAGACGCTCGCAGATGTAAACTAGACATACTACCGTTAAAAAAAACAACCAGAAAAATATAAAAGAATTTCAAGATTCTGCTCTTAATCTTGAAATTCTTTTATATGGCCAAATCACAATACTAAGAACAGGAAGATTTAGAGACGGAATAATGTGTTTTAAACCTAATACAAACATGTTTTAGAATAAGAGGAAGTCTTAGAAACATAAGCATAATAAATATACTTGCCCCTCATAAGAAGAAAAACAAAGAGGAAAAAGAATCGTTTTATAAAACTTTAGAAATCGAGTACAAAAGAATCTAGAAACACAATATACAACGTTTAAATAAGAAAAGAAAGAATATATAGTCTTACGATGAAAAATAATAGAAAAGCACAAGACACAAACTATTGTGAAAGATATGGTAGTTAGTAAATACGCATTTTGACCACAAAAAATATACAAATGGCCTAAACCGATAAAGCGTAAACTAGCACAGAAATACGAAGACAGGCATCAGAAGCTGCAAAGCAAGATATAGACCATTTTTTTGTGACAATTAAATGCAAAATTGAGAACTACAAACCAATAAAACACAAAGAAAGAAAGTATTGCAAAGATATATAATTGAAAGCCAAAAATACGATGAAACAAATGAAGAATGTGCAGAAATGGTAATAGAACGAGTCAGAAATGCGACAGGAAGATACAGGAACAGAAAGCATTTGGAAGAATACAAAAACATCATCGAAACTTTTAGTTTGTTTAGTGTCCTAAACCAACCAAGAAGTCCAAAACAAAAGAAAGAATGGTTTGATACTGAATACAAAAAAGGGTGAATGCTGTACGGAGCAAAACAGAAACAGGTACAAAATATTAAAGAAAGAATTAAAAGCGCTGTGAAGAAGGAAGACATGAGAGCAAGCTGAATAAAAAAATGAGGAAAATTTCTAAAACAACCAAATAAAAACGTCTACCAAGAACTACACCAAAGCAGAACCAAGTACTACAGGTACAAATATTGAAACCTGATAAACAAACCAGAAAAAGTAATTCAACGCTGGAAAGACCATTTTTTAGATTGGTAAATACAGCCAATATCGGAAAAAAGAAACAGAACAAGTAAAACCCATACAATAGGTGGATGTAGCGAACCCCACACAAGATTAATAACAGAGCTCAAGAGAAAATGGAATAGCGGCCAAAATGGTTAAGCAGGGATTAAAAATTTTAGAAATGTAGGAAAAATAAGAGATGGTCTTTGGCACTTTAAACCCAATTGCACCAGAAAAAGGCAAATCATGCTGCAATAACTAAAGCGGCTGCTGGATACAAGTGATAAGATATTTATTCATTATTAATTAGAGATAGACTGAGGAAGTATGCTGAAAGAAACTGAGAGATTATAAAGCAAGTAGTAACGAACAAATAAAAAAACTTGCTATAAATACAAACAGGTACTATACATATTTTTGATAGATTTCAATCAAGCGTACGACAAAATGTTAAGCAATAAGAGAGCTAGGAAAATGACCGTTTTGTGCAAAAACTTATATTTCTACATTTGTATATGTCAAAGTCGTTTGGAGTGAAAATATAGCTTAGACAATGGGAACCTATGTTAACTGTATTATTAAATCTAGTGCTAGAGGCAATAGTGAAAAAGCACTCTGAATAAGTGGGGTTCAATTGGCAGACTACGTCAATAAGATTAAAAGAGTTAAAAAATACTCAGGAGGCTGGAAAAGGGTGAAACAAAGAATGTCAAAAGTATCGAAAAAAGCCCGAAGGAAAAGAGTACTTTTTCAAGAAAGTAAAAGATTTTATATGCCTAGGGGTAATAATAAAAGAGAGTGGGCAGAAAGATCAAGATATAAATGCAGGAATGCAAAAAGAAATAGAATATAGAGAACGATAAAGAATCTTGTAAAACTAAATTGCACTTCGAGTAAAGTATGCTAGCAAGGCGTGGAAGCTGAAAAATACAAAAGAAAAAAGTAGCCAGAGCAGAAAGAATAATATTTGTTGAAACAAAGACTGAATGGAAACAGAAAACAAACGCCTAACTGAAGATACCTTTTGAGGAACTAATACTCAGAACATATTTAAAATTTCTCAGAATAAGATGGTTAGGACACACTGAAAAACTACCCAGTGCTCCAAAGACATCCTTTAAGAACCAAAACAAGAGGGAGAATAATGAAAAATTAATGGATACAGCCAGCAAGGCGTGAAAGCTGAAAAAAAAGGAAACAAAAGTAGCCAGAGGAGAAAGAAGAATATTTGCTGAAACAAAGACAGACTGAATGGAAACAGAACACACACGCCTAACTGAAGATACTTTTTTGGGAGCTAATCCTCACTACATATATCATCCTACCTAATCATCTTATTCTGAGAGATTTCTCAGAATATGATGATTATGACACAATGAAAGACTACCCAGTGCTCCAAAGACAAAACAAGCAAAACAAGAAGCAGACCAATGAAAAATGAATGGATAGAGCCAATCACGGAAGACCAGAAACTGCTAAGAAAGAGTACAAGAATGGAAAACAATTTTGTTGTTTTTATACTTCATTGTAACAGCTACCACTTTAGTAAATTTGGTATAGATTAAAACGTTCAGTATGACACCACCTCCAAATAAGTGGCATTATATAGTTTGCAATTTTGTTTAACGTATTATTTATAGAACTCATAACTTTAAAATGATTGATTGAATGTGAATCAAGATAATTTCAATATTATAGTTACATTTTTAGAAAATTTGGTGCAAATCAATTTGACATAATTTCCAAACAAGTGGTGTTATTTAATTGATTGATAAAATTCATTTTTTATCTACTTCATTATTCAGCTGCATTTTTAGAAAATTTGCTATAAATCAATACCAAAATCAATTAAGACCAAGTAATATTCAACAATTAGATAATGCAATAGCTGAACCACTAGGACGATTACTATAGTTCAGCAGTTCTCAATATTTTGTATTTCGCCTCCCCCCTTTACTTTGAATTATTTTGCCCCTCCCTCATCGCGATGAAATTTCTGAGAACCTTTTGTTTTGTTGTGCTAGCCCGAATTGTCGATGACATTTGTTTTTGTTTGTGAACTTAATTCTATTCTTTAATTCATTTGCGACAGTTAGGATATATTTAATTGGGATTTAATATTCATCGCTTGCTTCAATATATTTTCTTGCACATCGGAAGTAGTGATACTATTCAATAATTGGATGGTGCAATAGCTGGACGGGTGGGTGGGTTAGTATAGTCATATCTATTGGTACAGTAATTTTTAATGTGCTGACCCACCCACCCGCGCGACTATTGCGTTATCCAATTATTGGATACAATTTCCACCTGCGATCTTCATTAAATAAATTGCAGCAAACAATGATGATTATATTGGTTCCAGCCAAAGCGCGGGACTATAAAATTTAGTGCAAACCATTATATATTGCTATTGGTTGTTGAAATTTTAAACAGCATAATTTCGTCTTGCCCAACAGGCTATATTACACAGCTCAATGACATTTTATAAACAGTTTAAGTCGATGCAGAAATCAACCTTTTGTATTCTCTGTGCTCTTAGCAAAATATTTATGGGATTAAAGCGCATGCAGCTATTACAAAATTTGCCGCTTTGAAAATCACAAAATGTTGCAGGGCATTTGCAAAAAGATGTGTGCATCTCAATGGATGGTATGCAAGGGAGGGCATGTATCGTTTAAATCAGGCTTGCTGGTTGACCGCCCCTCTGTGCACGTTTTTACTGCGTGCTTTTACGTGCTATTTTTGTTTGCTAGAATAGGTATAAATGTCACATAAATAAACCTTAAACAAACCTAATTAAATGAAAACTGTTATTTATACTGCGGTGTTATATGTTTTAGAAATGTTGCATGGAGGATATTAACAATTCGATGACATAATAGCTGGTTGGGTAGAATACTATAATCAAATCTATTGGTACAATATTTATAACTATATGATTGGATATTGATCTTATTTGCAATATTTCTGCAAATATTATATTGTTTTAAATTGTATTTTTGGCTTGTGTATGTACAAATTGTAAAATTTAATAACACGGATAAATGAAACTGAAATATATTTTCCCACGAGATGAATGCCAGATGTTATATAAATAGGTCAGGTTAGGATTTATTTAAATGACATCAGATATTTGCCGCTCAGTAGAATATATATATATATATATATATATATATATATATATATATATATATATGACAATTGTTGATCTTCTTCTCTTTCTATTGCGTTACACTCATGTGCATTTGCGAATTATCAATCTTTGTATTATTGTTAAAGTTTTGTTTATTGCTGCTTGGCATATGTCGCCCAACTTTCTTATTCCGGTCCAGTTTCTGATGTTCCATGAGCCATGATAGCTGTTTATGTCCGATGCCCCTTCTGCCTTCTATCTTTCCTTCGAGTATGAGCTGGGGAATTCGGTATTTTGGCCCGCTTAGTATGTGAGTATATTGGGCTGCTTTATGGTGTTGAATAGTTGTCTGTCCACTCCTGCCCTTCTCAGCAGTTGCTCGTTGGTAATGTGATCTACCCATGAGATACGGAGCATTCTTCTTAATGTCCACACAAGATATTTGCCGCTTAGTGGAATATATATATTTCCAAGAACATGACAATTGTTGATACTATCCAATAATTAAATTAAGGAATAGTTGGACGAGTGGATTATTATAGTGATCATGGTGGCCCACCCATCCAACCAATATTATGGATAACTTTATCCTCAACTGCAATGTCCATGCAGCAAGCGATGAACATTATATGTTATTTAAATACGTGGTGTGATCCGGCAGCCACCGAACAAAAATAGTAAGCACGCAAACATCACGCAGTAAGAACGTGCACAGAAAAGCGGCTCAAGCCTGATTTAAACAATACAAAAATATGCTTCTACTGATTACTTCCGCTCTTTAGCACTTGTTTACTTTTGGAGTTGTGTAATATTGTCTGTTGATTGAGTCCAGATCATGAGCGTTAAAATTTCAGCAATCAATAGCAGCAGAACAATAAAAATAATAACGAAATCAAAGTGAGTTATAATAATAATAATCTTTGTTGGTCAAATACATAAGGTTTGATATGTCATATTATATATCAGTCCGCGCCTTAGGTGCTCAGTTTATTCAGTTAAATAATCTTTTAACTTTCCGGCGACATAATATATTTTATTCTAGTTATCCACTGGCCATTGCACTTGCTTTTATTAGTCCGCGCCTTTGGTGCTCAGTTTATTCAGTTAAATAATCTTTTAACTGGCCGGCGACATAATCTATTGTATTTTGGTCATATGGAGAGTAGTCTAGGAAACAAATCAGCCAGTACGCCTGTTGTTAGCATATCGACGAATTTTGCAAGCTCATGGCCGTGTTAGGGGCTTAAATAGCAGAGTGCGGGTCCTTTGGTTCCACGAAACGCCCCGAACCCCCCTGACGCTCTGCCAGAATAAACACAACAAAAAAGGTTTTCAGTGCGGCCAGATATTTATAAACAATAATTGTTGGCCAAGCACAGTCATCGTTTACTACAAATACGAGACAATATTTGTAATTTATATTTTATTTATTTCAGGTACGTCCACCGCCATTGTTTTACATAAAAACGTAAGTATTTCGGCAGTTTTTTAAAAAAGGAACGTGAACATTGCTATTCAATATCTTATATGTTAAATAGTCGTGCAATAATCTGGCATAATAAATAATTTGGCATGCAGTAGATTATATTCCGTTAAAAATTTGATTAATTTTTATTGCAATAAAACTAATCAACGTCACGCAATGATTACATTCCGAATTAAATTATTATGTTTTGATAAAAATTATAATTGTTACACATTTTATTTATTATTTTCTAAACCATACTTTTTTAACTTAATGTTAATTGTTAATGAATATAAAATTTATTGAAACAATTAAAGCCTACTTATTTAAATAAAATAAATATATAACGAATATAACGAAATAATAAATAATCGAAATTGTATGTTGAGGGAAATTGTTTTAATAATTCATAACTTTGTGTAATGTTAATTAAAATTTTCGTTATTGGAAAATTAAAAATGTGTTATTTCCTCGCCCACATTAATAATGTTTTACGGTTGCTTTTAATTTAAAAATATCATTATAGTAAATATTAACATTGCCGGTGTTTTTATTTATAAATTCTGTTACGCTTTATAATAAACACAATACTGCGAAGCTTTTTTTAGTTGTATTATGTTTTTTTAATTATTTATTTTATTTATGATTTATTCAGCATCATCTAGGTAAAAATTATTATTATATTCATTTTATAATCATTTGCGCAGCTAACAAATCATATGATGGCCAATTTGCACTTAAAATTTTATTTAAAATGAAATAATATAGTACATTGCACAAATTTAGAATAAAAATGACTAAATTAGTGAAAACAACTTCGTCTGTTCACTTCATACGCGGGCTCTGAACTTAAAAATCGGTATCGGAAATAAGGTGACAGAAGCCAAATTTAAAGTGTTGCTGCAAACATTAAATTAAATTTACTTAATAAATTCCAACTTTTGTACATCTCACGTTACAAATTGCATTTTATTTGATTAAATAAATTCCACGTTTTAGTATTTTTTCTGCTTTAAGTTGCTTTTTAGATGCGCTTCTGTGACAAATTGCAATTTTTATTATGTTTTGTATAAGAAAACCGCAATTTTTAATAAATATATATTTGTTTAAATATATCAAAATTTTAACTCGATTATCTTAATTAAATTATACAGTTTAATTGGCTGGTTTAATTTAAAGCGTTTTAAATAGTATGAAACGCTTTAATCCATTTATTGTTTTCCCTGAACGTAATAAAAGACAAGTCTGTGCGATGTTTTAATTAAATTTAGTAAATAAAGTAAACTAGAAAATCAAGTCTATATCTAAATAACAACAAACGCTTTATATAAAAATCCAATTAAGAAATTACAAAACATACAAAGGGCAAAAGTTCAGTATATCGTCTATCAGTCAAGCCGGTGACATCAATTATATTAAAGTTATAGGTCGAAGCTTGTTTACAACATTTAATATTACTTAAAAAATAAATCAATTGTTTCCAGTTTAATGTTATTATTGTAGGGAAAATAATAACGGAGGCTTTTCAATTTATTAGAAATGCTGTTACAATTCTGTCTGGAGATATTAATTTGAATTAATTATACTGGTATGCATTTCTGTAATAACTTTAACAGATCAAGTAAACATATGTTATGTTACATACAAATGTACATTACATTTATCTGCACAATTACTTTTATGTCTATCGACCGTGGTCTTTTTGCCCATGATTATTAGTTATTTGTTAGCAAAACAAAAATTATATGGACGGAAGATTGTAGAGAAAATAAATATGAATGTTAATGTCGTTTATCAGTTGATATGTTTTTAGGTTTAATTACAGTGAAAGGATTGGTTTGGGAGGATGTTTATACTTTGCTGTTATTGATAGTTTTAAAAGTCAACTTAGATATTATTTCTACATTGTTTTTGCAGAATTTTTGCTTTATTTTTTATGGCGATCGTGAAGTAGTAGAATTTTGATGAGTTGGTATGTACAAGTATACACTGGGGATAATGTGTAAGGGGTTGTTTTTAATGGCGGATTTTATACTGAGGAAATTACACTTGGCTCTGTGTAATTTATTAAGTATCCCAGA
Source organism: Tachinus sp. AB-2021 (assembly GCA_030264575.1). Taxonomy (NCBI): domain Eukaryota; kingdom Metazoa; phylum Arthropoda; class Insecta; order Coleoptera; family Staphylinidae; genus Tachinus; species Tachinus sp. AB-2021. Next base: position 9,306 of record JARJEC010021689.1, read on the forward strand.
ATAAAGTTTCTTCAACAGTAAAAAGTAACTGAAATTGATATAACATGCCAAAACTTTTTGTATATTCTAATGCCAAATGTCACATTTCTTAAAAGATATTATGCACATTTTTTATCATTTCTCTATTTTTTGAACATTTTGACCTTTTGTGATTTTTTCTGACCAGTTTCTAAACTCGAAAATGTTTTTCCAAACTTTTACAATATTTTTTAACAATTTGAACACTTTTTGAAAATTTTGTAATATTTTCTGAATAAATCATTATATTTTCTGATAATTAGGGTTAAAATGGCACCTGGTTTTACTGAATTTTAATTTTAATTTATTTATTTCGACATGTTTCGATTTCTCGCAATCATTGTCAAGATAATACTGATAATAATTCAGTATTATTTGTGTATTGACAATAATTGTGATATTTCAGTATTAATTGTATTTTAACAATGATTGTGATAATATTTCAGTACTATTTGTATCTTGATTGTGATAATATTTCAGTATTATTTGTATCTTGACAATGATTGTGATAATTATTCAGTACTATTTGTATCTTGACAATGATTGTGATATTTCAATATTATGATAATGTAATTGTGATAATATTTCAGTATTATTTGTATCTTGACAATGATTGTGAAAATATTTTAGTACAATTTGTATCTTGACAATGTTGTGATATTTCAATATTATTTCTATCTTGACAATGATTGTGATAATATTTCAGTATTATTTGTATCTTCACAATGATTGTGATATTTCAATATTATGATAATGATTGTGATAATATTTCAGTATTATTTGTATCTTGACAATGATTGTGAAAATATTTCAGTACAATTTGTATCTTGACAATGTTGTGATATTTCAAT
>JARJEC010021773.1:0-25474 GCA_030264575.1 Tachinus sp. AB-2021
GAAAACAATTTTGTGTTCCTGAATTACATTTAAAAATTATTTGATAAAAAATTAAAATCAAATCATTAAAAAAAGAGTTTTTTATTGTAATAATTTTTCATTGATAGCAGAAAACACGGCAAAATTTTCTTAATTTGTTGTACGTGACATACAAATATTTCAATAAACAATGTTTTTAATACTCGTTAATTATTATTTTTCAAATAATTGATACAAAAATTTATACATTGTTGAAAACGAAAAAATCAAACAAATTCAAATTCAAAATTTCAAATTCTTATTTGAAAAACAAATTTGATAATCGTATCGTTTAAACCTAGTTGTTGTTACTCAATAAAGGGTGAGTCTAGGAAGACGCTCCCCCGAATGTTTTTTCTTTATCATAGGATCTACTACGTAAATGAATGAAATAATGATAAAATATTTCAAATAACAATAAAATTTTGACGATTATAGAGCCATAAGTGCAAAAATTAACATAAGAATCATATCATTAACATAAGAATGTTTTGAATAAAAGTAACATTTCTTATCAATTAAGATCAATTTTTAATAGACCATTCTAAAAAAATTAGTTATCGGAAATAAACGATAATCGGGCTTCTATTATTTTTATTTTTAATCAAACATGATTTAGTTGAAGGTCACATGTTTCGGGTAATTAAACTTCTCCGTTCATCAGTGCTATAATGTTATAAAACACAGATTAATTAACAAAATATTCACAGGGCAATTAATAAGTGAATAGAAAAAACAACAAACACATGTGATTAAAATCAAGCAATATATTGAAAGACGTTTGAAAAAATCAAGAATTTCTAAAAAAACCTTATAGTAAATATTCTACAAGTATTACTAACACAAATAAAAACTTAATTGTCAAATACCTGAATTTACTTCCAATAAGTATTTGGAAATATCAGCTCCTCCAGTGTCACTCGGAGGTTCCCATTTTAATTTAAATGAGTGTGCATGGATTTTGCCTTTGACTATGGGTTTTGAAGGTCCTTTTGGCCTGTCTGGTAATGTTTGGAATGTTACTTCTTCTGACCATCCAGAACTACCTCCATCATTTTGAGCCCTTAACCTAAAATGCAAATAATGTAATAGATAATAAGAAAAATTATAAATATAATAGGTTTAAGAATAGTAAGCAACTTCCGAGAGTTTTATTTTCGTAATGTTTTTTTATTCGTTTAGTTTATCAATAAAGATAAAATTTATGTTAAAATTTTAATGTGTTATGTGTTTTATGTACATAGTTTTACAAAATTTGGGTTGACTTGTTTGGAAAAAAGATTGCTCAACCAATGTACAAAATAAATGTAATGTGTCTGTTAAATGTAACAGAGTAGCGTATTCTGTAAACAACTGATTATAGATATATTAACATTCACCGAGCTATTCAGTATTGACACTTTTAATTAGAGCTTCTGCTGAGAAAAGAAAAATCTCGATCTTATCTCAAAATCGAGACGAGTTTTTTTTTCCAAGATCGAGATCAAGACGAGAATAAGATGAAATCTCGGTGAGATCAAAACAAGATCTAAATATGATCTCGCATTTAAAGAAATGAATAAATAAAATTATTATTTTAACAAATGTTTATTTAATAAATGTTATATTATATATTATGTGTAAAATTTAAAATATTTTTTTAATCTTGTAAGATTTTGCGGAGATTCGAGTTCGAGGTTGAGATGTATGTTGAGAATCTTGGCGAGATCAAGACAAGATCGATTTTTTAAGATCTCAACGAGATCATTTTTTTATAATCTTGACAAGACGAGATCGAGATTTGATTAATCTCACCTCGTCTCGTCTCGACAGAAGCTCTACTCTACTAATATAAAGCAAGATTTACAATTTACTGGAAAACTTAGTATGAATTTAATAGTATAAAGCTTAATATCATTGGTGTAATTCTAAAGTCAGATAAGTCCGAAAAGGTTTTTTTACAGAAGAAGCAAAAATACATTTTTCTGTTATAGGCGAATAACAAGTGCGTGTGCGTGTACAACATGCATTATATGTAAATAGCCTGTTGCCTCTGAGGGTTATCAAACTTATGAGAAAAGTTTTTGTCGTTTTGGTAATAGTAATAATTTTTTAGATACGCAAATTTGTCAATCTACAGCTTTAAATGTGCAGTACCAGATGGTGTAAAAATTTCAACTTAGCTAAAAGTGGACTTATGTGATTAGCGATTTACAACTATGATATAAAAATGCTTTTCTACATCTGAGCATGACCTCTGTATGCCCTTTCGTGAATAAATAACAAACCAACATTTTGCACAAGTTTACCTAACAATGGAATGGTACCACAATAAATATATTTGTAAACTATTTGTACTAATAGAACTTTTTGTGCCATATGTACTTACTTAAATTTGTAGTCTGTATACCTCTTCAAGTCTGTACATACATGCTCTGTATCTAGTCCATTGTAAACAGTCATATAACCATATCGAGTATGTGGATCATTCATTTGTATACAGAAGGCATCATCTTTAGGCCTCTTTGACCAACTTAGATGCAAAGAATTAATAGAAGCCTTTTCCAAAAGAGGAGGATTAGGTTGGGTTGGTGCTACATCAGATGTGGAATATGGAATTACTTCACTGTATGCACTCTTGCCTATTTCATTGACTGCAGCTAGACGGAATTTGTAGTAAGTAGCAGGTTTCAACTTTTGTAAATTATGTTGATGTCCCTTAGTTTTATGCAATTCAACAAAATCACCACCTTTACCCTCATCATACTCCAATAAATAATGCAGAATGGCTGATCCGTTTGCATTGGCCGCGTTCCATCTTAGTTGGAGAGTGTTTTTTGTGCGACTTAATAGTTTAGGTGCATGGGGCTGATCAGGTTCACACGAGGGCGTGGTAAATTTTAAAGGGTCTGAAGCTGTTCCATGATATACATCAAGGTGCACTTGCAAACGCACGGAATATTCAACGCCTGGACGTAAGTCTCGAATTCGACAGGATAGGGAGGCACCATTATAGATTGACTTATATTTCATTTCTTTGCTTTTGTCACTGAGGAGGACTTCATATCTGAGTTCACTTTCGGAAATATCCACTTCATGACTATCATTGCTTGATGCTTCGGATAATCGCAATGGAGGCGCCCATTGCAATAAGGCACACCGTGAACTTAAATCAGACACCTGTAAGAATAATTGAAAGAGTTAATAATTTATTATTGCAACACAATAAAAACGAACAAATATTGGGATCTTTCTTGTTCGTAGCATCAAAGAACAACAAAGAAAAACATGTACATATATATTCGGTCTGTTTAAAATTATTAAGTTTTATTAGTAATTAAATTATTGTTTACAGTAATCAATGTTTTAAATTATTTATTACAAAAACTGTAGGTAAATTATATATAAAAAAATTTGTTATGCATTTCATCTATTTGCATACCTTGGAAAATTAAGAAAAATTCCATAATTAAATAAAGCGCATGGATATTGTACGACTTGTAACATAAAATAAATATTTTAGAATAGCTTTGTTCGTGTGTGTGTTCAGAACGTCCAAGCATGTTCTAGTGGGTGTTCGTTTCGATGCAGCAACTTGCACTAAGTAGTTCGCATTTTGTTCGTTTGTGTGCTCCAAACATGAACTTTTTAATCCTCCTCTCGAGCAAGAGTAAACAGAGCAGCTTTATCAATGCGCCAAAAATTAAAATTATTATTTTTAAAACATTTATTTTTTTATCGAATATGTTATTATAACTAGAGTTTTAATTTTTTTACCTCGCAGTATAAATAATAAAAACAAACAAACAAACCGAACTATAATTGTAGGTTAGCTCAACTGTCACTGTAAACTCTATTCTTATTCTGTTCATTAGGACAGTTCAGTTCATGCAAACTATCTTAAACTGTGACGTCATACGGAACTTGTTCTGAACAAACAAAGTTAATCAAAATGGTTTACTTATGTCCATTAATAGAAAAATGTGAGTCAAAATTCTCATTGAAGCACGATCTCTAAAAGCACTGCTTGATCAGTACGCGAAAAAGGTTATTTTGTAAAACTTTTGTTATCGTACTACGATAAAAAAATTTCTAACAACCCGGTCTGTGAGATATGCAGGTATAATAAAAAATAAAGTTTAAAATTTCTGTATAAATGCATTTAATTAAATTTAAAATATTAAAAACTCGGATTCGTTTTCTTTTTTTAACTTGTGTTTTCTCAAAATAAAAAAAAAACAATCTGATGTCCTTTTTCTATTGTTGCATGCAAACTTTTTCCATAGGCAAGTCTAGTTTGGATTCGCTGTATTTTAGAAATGAGAAATTATACAGAGTAGGGATTAATTGACAGATAAGCGCCAGGCAACTTTGTAGATTGTGTCAAAAAGAAAACAAAATTGTCAATTGCAAAATGCTAAGAAAATCTTCGTTTAGCCTCACAAGGTCGTCAAAGTTTCAATTATATTAGCACAAATATTGTTTTAATTGCGTATGTTATGTATCAATTGCCTTTCTTTTTTGGTATAACATTTCTAATAAAATTAAAATTATTACATAGGCAATATAATGAACACGTCAAATGTTTATCAGTCAGTTTGACTGTGCTGTAATACTTAAAAAAAAATGAATGCCGCCATTCTGCAAATTACGCCGGTGATGCTTAATAACGTTTACATAAATTCAATATCTATAAGTGTTTAGGAGTAAATGATGGCTAATTTGTAGTTTACAGTAAGAAATAACGCTTGATGCGTATTTTGTAAGTTTTAATTTTAACAGAAATTTTGCAACCGTAATAAAACATTGAGGAAATCACGAGGACAAACAAACAAAACTTTCTCATCATTTTGGAATTAAGATTTACATTTTCTTTTGGTACAATCTGCAAAAGTAACCTGTCGCTTATTTTGCATTTTTGATGGCGAAGAAGAAATTGTTCTCTTATTGGAGATGTTCTGGTCTTAGAGATTTTACTGTACTATTTTTGCATCAACAAGTTCTAAATTTTAGAGCAGAGCTAAGGTGAGTTGCGTTAGTCAATTGAAATACATAATAATTAAATAAATAATTGCAATCGTATATTCTGTCTATTTTTTTTCTTATAACTGAAAAATGACAATTTAAAATGACCAATTTAAACCAGTCTCTATAATTTTTTTTTCTTGGGGATTAAATGGCGGATAAACCCCAAGAAACTTTGTAGATGAACGAAAACAAAAATCTTAATTTAAAAATATTGAAAAAGTCTTTGGTCTCATGAGGTCCTCAAAGTTTCAATTTTGTCAATAAAATATTGTTTTAATTGCCTATTTTATGTACCAATTTTCTTTTTATAGTATAATTAAAGTTGCAAGGTTTATTGAAAATTAATAATAAGAAATATGGAAAATAGGCTCATTACTTTCAGGAGAAGAATAATAATATGCTTGGCAATGTAGTAAAATTTTATTTGTCAGTTTGACTTATATGCTGTATTTATTTAGTAATGCAGCCGTTCGACAGATTATGCTGTTGATGCTTGAGAATATCATGAATTCAAAACCTATAAGTACCCCAAAGTGGCCAATTTCAACATTTGCAGTTTATAGTAAAAAATAATATATGATGTATGTATTAAGTTGCCTACATTATAGATTTTAATTTAAGTGTAACAAAAGTATGACCTAGTGAAAAGTTTCTCAGCATTTTGGAATTAAGATTTTTGTATTGTTTTGACAGCATCTATAAAGTTACCTGGTGTTTGTCCGCTAATTGATCCACATTCATTAGTTTCGTATACAAACATTCAAACACAATATTTAAGGAAACATATAAATATCCTTAAAATTGAAATTAGAATATTATAAATATTAAATAATTACTACGCCATTATTCCATTTTGAAATAAATGTGTCAAATATTTACCTCGGGTGGGGATCGAACCCACAACCTTTGGATGTCATGTCCACTGGTCTGTAAATTAATTATTAAAAATAAATCCAAAGGTTGTGGGTTTGAAGCCCACCCGAGGTGAATTTTTGAAACATTAAGTTCAAAATGGAGTATTGGCGTAGTAATTATTTAATACAGTAAAACCTCAATATAACAGCCCTCTATTTAATGGATAAAACGGACAAAAAATCCTGTCAAATATAAAACACTTTAAAAACGTCCTGTTAATATTATACATGCTTAAATTCAAGTGTCGACGCATGTAATCAATTTTTAGCAAAACAACACAAAACTCGATTCCTTTTTCAAAGCAGGTTAACTGAAAGCAAGCACGTCGATTTAGGTTTATTTTAAACCTATTTTTATTTAGATTTTCGGCTTTAACGGAACCTCCTCCCCCAATTAGTCCGTTATATCGAGGTTTTACTATAATTATAATATTCTAATTTCAACTTAGGCTCCATTTAACAATTTAAATTGTAAATAATAAATAATTATTATTTACAATATTCGTATTCTTAAAATTACCCAAATTATACAATCAAGCCTAATTTTAAATATAATATGTTAAAATATGTAAAGTAAGCCTATTTAATATTATAGTATTAACATTATTTTAGAAGATTCGATATTTAACTTACCTCTGGTGCCTGGACGGACGATAAAATCTCAGTAACTTGTACAGAATCTTCCTCATCTTGAACACTGCTACTCTCTTCACCATCTTCTGAGGTACCAACACTATTCATACCCTTCTCATTTCCCCGCCTGATTCCATTTACCACATCTTTTCTACCCGTAACACTATCTACACCCTTGGCATGCTTGTCATGTAGTTTCTTCCTTAATTTGAAATATTGCTTCTGTGTCCGTTCATCTTTATAGTAAGTAGGAGGTGGTGATAGACCCGGTGGATGTGTATGCACTTGTGGTTCCCCAGGTGGTCGGTTCGTATAGTAATATGGTTGGGTGGGGAATCCAGGAGGTATACCTTGCGGGTAATGGTAAGGTTGAGGTGGTGGATTTGTTCCATTTGGTGGACCGGCACTCTATAACAAATAATTAACGTTAACAAAAAAATAACAAAATAAAAATTTATTCTATAATCAACTCCATATATATAATTCTATAAAAGTAAAACTAGTCTGTTAATTTTCTATTGGAAATTATCACTCCAGAGATTATAGTAACTTCCAAATATGTATAGAAACTTACATTGTAATTGTCAAGATTTGGAGAGATTGTGCTCATCATGCATTTTACAATAAAAAATATTTAAGTAACAAAATACATTTTTCCCCACAATAAAATATTTAGAAATTTTTACAATAAATGAAAGCTTTTATAAGTAATGTATCTGTAAATCTGATAGCTGAGAACATTCAAATTAATGTCATTGCTACAGTCAGAGTTATGTAACAATTGCACATAAATATCAAAGTGATTTGGTTAGTTTATTACAAAATTACAAAATTTTGAATACTATTTTTAAAACCATATAATCTAAAATATTTTTTAATTGTTAAATCATTACAAGATAATGAATTTATAATGATAACAATAAAAACAGACAGACGGATGTAATAAAAGCTCATAAAGTTCATTGAAAACATAAAAGCTTTGTTCCAACAAGCCATAGAACTGGTTACAAACCAATTCATTAACAGTGTTTTGTGTCACAACATAACTAACTAATTTTGAACTAAAAGTTGATTGTTCCAACACAAACACCAAGTTTTCATGAATTAGTGCTGGAACCAGTCAAATCTGACATTGATCCGTCCTTGCCTATGAACAAGTACCAAAAATTCAGAACTTACGCGGACAACATTAAGGTTCTGTTTTAATACTAATGTATTGTTATTTAATCAAGTATAAAAAAAATTAACTACAACAAATGGAAATGGACATTTTAGAAGCTACATTTTTAAAAATACATGTTACATTACTACAGGTGTTAATTAGTTTCGCTACCGAACACACATTTACACTATACACACTTTAACCGATCAGAATTGAAAAATATTAAATAAGAAGGTGTTCAGTAATTCCTGTGCAGTGTAAAGATGTTCACACTACACATGTATATGGTGAAGAGATGAAAGTATTGCAATAAGAATACAATACACTTCTATCACAGACATCCATTACTACAAAATATTTTCGAGAAACTACCTTAAGCAAGTAAAGTTGTTTTATGTTAAATATTCAACTCTCAAAAATTTGAATTCCAAGTAACTAGAGAAAAAATTCATTATCAATCAAAATAATGCAGAAGCACTAACAAATTCTAGAGTGTTAGCAAACAAAATAGCCTGCGTAAAACTTATTATAAAATATAAAAATTATTGAGATATTCCCAATTACCGAGTGTTGATATATACATATACATTATTAATAATTATTATAGATGTTTATAATTTTATAGAAACGGATCTTACTTGTTCCATAATATAAGACACTGGCATTATCAAAGAAAACACATAAAATTTCTTAATTAACCTAAATCAATTGCTTTGACCTGTACATTTGCAAATATATATAAAATGTTACTAAAAGATATAGTACTATTATGAATATAAATTTTAATGATTTCTATAAAACCATGTATGCAGAAATAATAAAGACAGTGCAGTGTTGTGATTGTAGGATTTGTTGTGAGTATACATAGGTAAATATATACAGAATAAACGCGCATGCGTATAAAACATCTTGCTTTTCACTCAACGTGAAGTGAAATACGTAAAAATACTCCATAAATTGGGGAAAAAAACTTATAAAATGACTCATTATTATATTTATTAGTAATTTATTATTAAACGCGTTATTTCAATTAACCTTTAATGTTTTGTATTAAAGTAAATGATTTTCAGTTTATTAGCAGCCGCTATCTAAACGTTTTTTGTCAAAAAGAAAAGCATTAATTAATTATTTAATGTAGCTTAAATCAGTTGTGTATTATTTTAAATTTACTAAACAACACTGATATATGATAGAAATATTATAATCTCATACTGGTTTATCATTAAAAAAAAAATTAACAAGTTTTATTAAGATATATTAATTAATATTTATTATTATTAACGTCTTTTCAAAATGAATTTAAATACAAAAAGTTCTATAGTAACTGACGTTATTTTGAATAACGATTACAGTCGGAGATAACAAATTCAGGCATCTAAAATGTTTCAGTGTATACAAACAATATATTAGTAATTTGTAGGAAAAAATTAACGACAATAGACCTTATTAACAAAATTATTTAATTTTTACAAAAGCAATCCTGTGTAATTGATATACATACTAAAGTAATATTTATATAATATATTCCAAGTAGGGTTTCTGTTTCGAATATATTAGAACCGCAAAATCTCGTGTATTTTGTGCAAAACCGCTTGCTCAATTTCATTTTGATAAATTCCAATGGAAACCAAAATACCAAAAAATAACTTTAAATAAATATATATTTTTTTAAATAATATTTATTTAAAGTTATTTTTTGTTTAATGCATATATTTTATTCGTGTTTAACAGAATTTACATTTTTTTGTGTTTTGTTTAAAGTTGATAAAAATATTTCTGAATTCTAGAAAATCGAATCTGCGCTTTTTTCGATACCCACATTTTTAGGAAGCGGTGGGATGGTTGTTATTTATTCCAACTGTAAAATACGTACGTCGTTGTCGATGAATAAAATCACAAAAATAAAGCTTGAATCCTCGATGCACGGAGAAGCTTTATTGAATTTAATAATAATACGCAATACCATTTAACACTATTTCAGGTCACAACGTGTATGTTACATTTATCGTTTTTGATACGATACGCAATAGCTCTGATGATCTAATTCTACTTTTTGCTTTATCATGACTACTAAAATCGGTATTTTTATAATTTAAAATTTTTTGTTTTGTTTTTAAACTATTTTATTCATAGTAAACGGCGAGTTTATTATTAACAAGTATATAATTTTATACCTACATACATTAGATGCTAAAAACAAAGTGATTCTTAGTAAATTGAAGTCTTTTATAGTTATTTAATCTAGTCGAATAACCTGTTACAATGCTAGAAAAAAACTAGATACAATCTAATGTTTTTGTTAAAGTTAATTCAACTAAATTTTAACTACATACATTTCTGTTGCAGCCAAAACGAGAAAAGTAGCTGAATATTTGGTTACGGTTTCGGTTGAAAATCGTGTTTTGGTCGCACACTACTTTCTGCCAATACTTGTCATCGAAGTATATTTGTCAATTATGCGCCAAGAAAATGTACTAAAGAATCGGTGAGAATAAATACATTATGGAGGATACCTTAAAGTAATGCATCGAAGATCAATACCAAAATTGCAACAAAAAGGATTCAGTACGAAGATCAAATTAATATTATTTCAAAAAAATATTCTGTGAGTTAGAATAGTTCTCTCACTAGTGGGCTATGATCAAAATCCGATCATTAAAAAATCATTATTTGGAAATGGGATCTGTAAACGCGGGCGGGACTTTTATAATAGGTCTGAACATTTTTATTGCAAATATTGCAATGCTCTAGAATTAATGAAGACAAAAAAATGATCTGGAAATTATGAGCACAATCGAAAGAATCGTTTTTTGAGTTGCAAATAATAATAAATTAAACTCTATCTGGAAGACTCTGCTTCTCTGTAAGAAGTAACTTTTTACATATGAATGTTTGGCAAATTTACTTATCGTCAAGTGAGTAGTACAACAACTGTATTATTGAATGTCCATTTATGAAGTGAAAACGTTTGTATTCAAATCTGAGTCCGAAAAAGCGGAGAAATAAAACTTAAACCAATTAAGGGGAACGGGTGGGAATACAGGCAGTGACGAATAGGAATGAGTTGGACTGGGGATGCGTGCATTCCTAGGATGGTTATGCACAAATAAAAAATATGGCATTGACGTTGACATTTTTCATTAGTAATACAACGAGTGTATTGATGATTATCGCATTTTAAATTTGTTTAATTTTGAGAGATAAATTATGTTACTTTTAACTAAACAAGTGCGTTAGCAACATAATTTTTCTCAAAAAATAGAACAAATTTGCGATAACCATTAAAATACATGAGTTGTATTTACTAAGATTATTTCAACAATAACGAAAAAAAAAACTTAAAGACCTTAACCTTTTATTTATTATAAACATTAGTTGAATTTATAATGTTACTGACAACCGATTTAATTTTTAGTTATGTCATCATGTTTCACAATAAAGCAAGGCTTAAACTACAACGGTAACTAAACTACAACGGTAACCGATGGACATTAAAACAGAAGGGTTAAATATAGTCTGAAAATTTCCTGTGTCATGAGCGCTGATGATTGTATAACAATATTAAACATTTTACTTCTACTAGAATCTAGGAATCGGAATATAATTATCAAAATCATATTTCTCGTCCAAAATAAACATAATAGTGCCAAATTTTCTCATAACGTAGTAGTTAGTTTTTCAAATTATTACATATTTTCTTAAATAAAGTTCAACATTCAACTCGGTATAACGAATAACATTTTACCATGAGATTTTTAGCAGAAACGGTATATTTTAACGTCTACTATCCCTCCATACTCAATAACCCTTTAGTTACGGGGCGCAATGTATACAAGAATACACATAACCACATCTTTATTAATACGGAGCGCTTAATCAATTATTCGGTTCATTTTGTTTCAGTGCTATGCGAAAATTACTATGGTGCATCGATTATCTCTAATGAAGAGTGAAACAACTGTATGCATTTGATTGGTACCGCTCATAATGCTGTGGATTTTGATAATTGAATATAAACTTTTTACTTAATCGTTTTGATTTTTAACGAATTGGTGTTGTTTTTCTGGTTGTGTGTAGAGTATAGTGTCCTAGATAGATATCTAGCGTCTTTATATTCTTCTACAAGAAAAGTCATTTAACAACTCACACTAACTTTATTAATGTATATAATAGTGCGCAAATTATAGCAATCCTAGGACATATAATACAGTTCTCACCTGACATTATATTGACATTTTACTATGTGCCACCCTGTATACATGTGTCCTACCGACATTATTTAAAAAATAAAAAAATGCTATCTAAATGCTTGACTTTCTGTCCTGTATAATTAATCATTATTTGTTTTTAAAATTTTCATTGTTATTTTATAAAATAATTACCTGCTGCATCCATTTTGGGACACCCTATATATATCAAAAATGATAAAAAATCTATTCTACTAGTTTATTCCAAAAGTAATAAATTGGTGCATATGAAAATAATTTGGCATCTAGAATCGATATCAAGCTGAATGGCTAAATATAATTAATTGCAATATAAATGTAATCTAAAATGTCCAAACAAAAATCAATGTTGTGGCTACGTCATGTACTGATAATCAAATTTATTTTTAGGAAATGTATGATATACGTATTCAAATGTTGACTTTATTGAACCACAGATAGAATAAATAATTTACATTTAACTAATTATTAAAGAGCAAACAGTAGAATATACATACGGTATATAGATTGTGTTATTCATGACGTCATGAAATTTGGTTTAAAATAACGTTAACGTTATTTTGTATTTATGACGTAACACGGTTAAACAACTATGGTTTAAATTGTATGCATCTACGTTTTATTAAACGCATTGTTTAATTATCACATTATATCTACACTAGATTTGAAACTGATCAATTTAATATGTTAATAATATTATTAAAAAAATTATGAAACTAATATATAATATTTAAAGCATCGAAACATAAAACAAATCAATTTTAAGATTAGTAAAGTTGTTGACATATAAACCTAATACAATTTTTTAAAGTATAGCGAGCACGATACCTTTATCACGGTAAGTATAATTATGTTGATGCAATGATATGAATAGATTATAAACGTTTAAAGAACAAAATAACAACAAATTAAATTTCCAGTTTGTTTTTACAATTATTAAGCAAGACAAGTGATAAAGTACATACCGTGCCCTGTACACTTTTCATCGTTATCGTAATGGTGGTCGTCTTCGTGATTCCGCGTTTCTCTTCATTTTTTTCTTCCATATTTATACCACGGTTTGTTGGCGCACTAGTTACAACATATGGGATCTCATTGAATTGTTTTTGCTATGTGGCAGCGTATACACAGTATAAACGGACGTGGCCGCAGTCGTTAGTACATTAAACTGATAAAACGCAAAATTACGCGTAAGCTGATACGTTCGCGTTTTTTGCTATATTATTAAAACAAGTGATTATTCATGTTTGGCAAATTCGTTAATAGCGGCATTCGAAGTGTAAAGAAAACAAAACGAGTATGTTTGTTTGTAAACAGCGCAGGTGTTAATTGACAGCTTTAAAATCCAATTTTGTGTAGCTGAAACTCACATAGGTGTTGTTATTATTTCGTGTATGTAGTATTATTCATTTTCTATGTGAATAAAAACAATTGTTATTTGACTTGCGTTTATTTTATAAACGACATGATTCACATGTTGCATAGGAATTACGAGATAGAAAATAAATATTGAAGCTACAATCGAAAGTCGTTTAGTATAAATATATACATAATACGTTTTCAAAAATATTCTACATTTTAACAAAATTAATGTTTCCACGCGGTAGTATTTGAAATATTTATTCTACTAAATAACTGAAAGAGCAGTAATATTTTAACAACAAAAAAATTGAAAATATTATGTGAATTATTTTAGTATAATAATATGTAATTTTAGAAACTAGATTATAGTTTAATCAATTGCTCAAACTATACTAAACAATCGCAAAAAATAAAAATCATCACAATCTCACCAATCGAAATATAACCTAACCCAACAGAATGGTAAGTTTCGATTTACCATTTATTAACGATTTTTTAGGTGGGGTTAGAAAAATTACACACTCTACCTCACAAAAATTTGCATGGGCAATATAAATAGCTGAAGTAAACCATATATCCAAGAAGATAGCATGAAAGTGTCTCCCAAACATTGGGAGTTGCTATGTGTCATAATATTTCATTAACATGAAATTTTTGCTGTCCCGAATTTCATGGTTACCTCCTCGCATAATCGAGATAGATGTTATATTTGACATATAACTTAACAAATATTCTAAAATACGCAACCTCACCCCCACCTCTAAGTTAGCAAAATTTCTTAGTAAACTTCAATCAATGAAAGCACGTAACGTGCAAACCAGCCGGTCGGCTGCTATTGACTCTTAAAATTTAAACGCGGTTTAATTCTGACTGCGTGCTGTTCATGTGTTAACTATTTTTGTTCTTGGCCTGACTCTAGTGAGCTTAATTGCAAGTTAGTTCTTCGGTGAGAGAAGAGGTAAAATTAACACAGAAAAGTGAGACAACTACAAATATCTAAATGGTAAATGGAAGGCATATCTAGACCAGTGGCGAGCAACCTTTTTCCAATGGGAGAACTGAAATTATGAAATTTGAGGACCACATAAAAAACATATAAAAAAAATTCATCTAATTTTTGTATGCAGTTAAAGTTCCTTCCATCACAGATAATTAAAAATAATCAAAACTTTCATCAAACTTACTATTTTTATTGCATTTTTCAAATGAGTTACAAAAGACGTAATTTGATAATTGTTTTTGTCACTGCTGCAGGCAGCATAATCGGTACAAATTGGAACAGAAATTAATACACCACGAATTCATTGATTTTCTTAACGTTTTATAAATAATTTTCTAAATTTTGTCATATGTACAGTGAAATCTCTAGTTGCGGATACCTCCAATAAGCGAATAACTCCTAACAGTTTAGAATGCATCGGCACAGATCCATATATTTATCTAGCTTTCTTTTAAGCGGACACCTCCAAGAAACAAACAAAATCTATTGCATCGTCAGTATCCGCCTAAAGGAGATTTCATAAAACATCAAAATTGTTTGAGATGTTTTTCGATATTTGTAATATTTCTTGAAATTTTGTAAAATTTTTTTATATTTTGCAATGTATATTAAGAAGGAATTAAAGTCGAAAGGTTCAGCGGTTATTCACAGGGAGCGCATAATCCGCATATTTTCATATATCAAATATAAGTTCGTCCAATAATGAGTAAAAAATTGTTGAAAACAACCAAATATGCACTTATTGGCATTGTAGTATAAAAATATTGAAATTCACCATGTTTTTCATAGGCGTAACAAATAAAAAATATTGTTATTTGCAAATATTTATTATAAAACATTTACATTAGGAAAAACTTCTATATTTTATGCATTAAATTTACGATGAAAAAAAGCAAAACAGAAAAAGAAGCGCCATTAAAAAAATTGAAAAATTATACTGCCTGATAATGGAACAGTGCGTTAAAATACGTGGGGCGGTACGATTGAATATAATTTTAAAACCGCACACACTTGTGTTTTATTGAAGTTATAGAGGAGTTGCAACAAGTATCAGCCTCAACAATCAAATATGTTATAAATCTCTAAATGTATGCATATGGATATAATAATATTTTGGAAAGATTAACACGTTATCTGCCGCTGTCATTTTTGTAAAAGAGTCACGGTATTTTATGCTTTATTGCAAAATAATTAATAATTCCCTATTTAAAAAAGAAAAAAATCGGCTAATTTAAAAATGCGTCCATGTCAGTCTACGCCACACCAAATATTCTACAATATAAAATGTGTTTCGGATACATACACGTGGCCAAGCAGTTATTGTGTGTTTATTCAAAATCATACACGTGGCCTACAAGACCCAACCTCCGTGGATTCTATTTCATATATATGGCAGTCAACGTGTTACATACTAAAATATAAAGTCAAACAATTCTAAAAAACAATGAAGAAGTTCACGGAAAATGACACTGGATAGTCTGGAAACCAAGTTTTATTTCGATTGTATATTTTGCCAACAGTTTACAAGGTACTTACACACTAGTCTCAACAACAACAATTTGTGGATATATGTGACCTTTCACTATTATATCAATCAATGGAATTCGAATATTTTACTAACAGTGACAATTAATTTTTTTTATTAATTTACTTTAAATTTAAAAAAATGATTAAACCTTAAAATTTTATATTAAAAATATAAAAAGATATATTTAAACAAATTAAAATGCAGACCTAAAGTCTTTGCCATTCCATGAAAAATATATACAGGTTATAGAACACGTTACAAAGAAATATACTGTTTTGTATAAATTTTGATTAAAATTTTTAGATAAACAAGGAAGTTAGTCGTTGGAAGATTGTTTCTACAATCGAATTTGATGTTTAACAGGAAATAACCTCAACTTTGTTATTGTAAATGAAATGCAGTCTATATTATTATTTTAAAATTGATTGATTCTCTTTAGTAGAATTGATGTTTAGATGTATTAATAACACAATTATAAACTCAAACAATCCATAAAGAGCAATACACATTAAAACAAAAGTGTCTGAACGTTTATATTTCATAAACAATAATGGTATATTACGCAACAAGAGTACTATTGTTACGTATATAGCATTTTACAAACGAGTAAATCGTTTAATAAATATATAATCCATTTACAACTACAGTTAAATATCTAATATATCTAATAGTTACTGTAGACCAGAAGCGCATATATTTACGAAAACATAGTGTTTAATTAAAAAATAAAATTTTATGTATTCAGGAATTTCAGGTTTTAATATTTGAATAACATTTGAAACGATTGACACATTTTTTTATTTTCCTTGTATCCTAGATTTGAAAGGATTGCACAATTTTCATAATAATAAAAATTGGTAGAATCTACCTCTACTACGCAATTCATAATGTAATACTACGTTTCTTTCTCACAATTTATTTAGTCGCACCGTGACTGCAGTTTCAGTTTTCGACCAGAGCAAGAAAAAACAGCTCACTCCGGTATCATACAGCATGCCTGGCCTGTAAATGCTGACTTTCTGCCCTTGAGACACAATGTACTATAAAATTTGATTCTAAAATCACATTTACTTATGAAGTAGGTTATAGGGTAAATGGCATTTTGGTAGTAGACCAGCTAATACCACATTTTTAGCGGTCATTTTACTTGAACTTTGGTAAACGGTATGCCATTTTTTCCTTAGTCGAAGTATAGTACAACCATGTATTTTTCTTAGTGACAGCCTATTCAAAAACTTTGAAAAAAATATTTCCATTTAATGCAAGTACAATTGCCTGTGCCGAGCTTTTGGACTAACTTAAACGGTATTCTTATGAATTTATTGGTAGCTTCTTTGCGGAGTTTAATTTCGGAACATATGCGAGCCTAAGTAAAATCACTTAATTACTTAATTTGTAGAAAAATGTCAACTAACTTAATATGAAGAACCCGGGACGACACTTTAATTTATTTATTATTATCAGAAAATCACGGCCGAAAATCTGTTACAAGCCTCCGGTCTATAGTGGTCGTAGATACAAATTTATTATGAATCTATTGCAATTTATTGTGCTTGTAAAGATTCTAACACGCTCGATAAAATTATCATTTATTCTAATTATAATACAGATGAAGAAGATGTGTCACTTTAATTTTTCGTATTGCTTGTAACTGCACAATAGCATTGTAATTTCTTGAAAAAAACAATCCAGATAAGGAGATATCTTAACTCCTTCTTTAAGCCAAATAAAATTAGATTTAGCAAATATCTTTTCACTTGCATTCCAAACGTTATCCTAAACTCAAAGATAACACAATTGTCGGTGCGGCAGTTAACATTTATAGGGAGCAAACTAAATTACCACTTATCCGACACTAATTCGTCTATTTAATTACCCCGTAACACTGCAAGCGAAATAAAATGTAGGACATTTTTCGCTACGTATCAAGTTTTACGAGCGTGCCGTAAAAAGGCCCTCCTTCTAGTGCAGGATCTTTCCCCTTGACACCCTCTATATTCAAGGAGTACTATCTCGATCCTTGCGCCCAACATAATAAAATGCGGAGATCGTTAAAGATACTTCCACAGGATGTAATTTCAGATATACATATACTTTATAATTGTATGTAATTGCGGATGTTCATATCTCCATACAAAATTCGAGCAAACACAAACGCATGCTCAGACTTACATACAAACACAGATGTGTGCGATAAGAGCTTTGCTACAGATAAGAGAATGATTACAGTGCAAGCTGCAATTACCTATTTATATTTTGCATCAGTATGTTGTTTGTGTATTAAAAACATTACGTTTTTAAATTTTGGACACTTGAAAATGATTTATGTAGAAAGATAGGGAAAGAAATGAAATGAATTAATGCAAAGTGTGGTACAATACACAAGCATTCATATATTCAAATTGTATGAAATAAATCAATACAAATGTATATTTTTTAAGATCATCAATTCATGAAATATGATATAATATATTGAAATAAAACAAAATCCTGTTCTGCAAGTAATTTAGATTTATACGATTTATATCAAATAATCTATCGACATTTGACAATACTTTTGGTAGCCTTGAAAGCTTTTACTGTTTTATAAATAATTCATTATGAACGCAATATTTAATTTCTTCTGTGGGTTTTTCACATAATAGTTTATTGCATTTTATACATGTCGATGTCGCCTAATTTCACTTAATTAAAGTCAACTTTATTTTACCATCTGCCGGTATTGGAAAGCCAGTTTGATTAAATTTATTTGTGATTTTACATTCTACAAGCATTTTGATGTTGATTGTGAAAGCGAAAATTGAGTAATCAAGCAAGCTTCAGGGGTAAACGTGTTTATTGTACAAGGGTATTTTTAACAGTTCTGCTTCAATTATAATAATAAGTATAAGTCAAGTGTGCACATCAGTATTTTTATATAAAATTTAGATTATACAAATATAAATGATTATTATAATAGATTTATAAAAAATAAATAAAAACAAAAATAATTATAATTTATAAGCTCCGTTTAAAAGTTATTAAAATCATAATATTTCAGAAACTTTCCGTTGGGGGCGCATAATTCTCACAGTGGGGCTAGGGCCGCCCATCAGCCCATTCCAAATAATACCAACATTGTGCGTTTACTATTTCATTTCTTATACCCGATTACTACTTGAAAAACGGGAGGGGGTTGTGTCAGAGAAACTTTTCTCGGAGACGGACCTACGTCATGCTCCCAGCAATCACAGACGACTTAATGTTTACACCCATTATCATTTTAATTTTCAACTGAAATTTTAATGCAAGAATAAAACAATTTTGTGCTAATTTAAACGCCAGCATTTTTTACAAATTGTAATTAATGTGAAGAAAAAATAGTAATTTGAGTTTTTTGAATTTTTTATTACCGCTCTGGTGAAGTGATGCCACACCATTCAAAACGCCCGTGAATGCTTTGAAAAGATATTTTGCTTTGTTTTTTTTGTAAAATTACTCATTTACGGAATTACATTGAAATTTTTACAAGTCACCCAAAGTGTTTTCAAATATCCCCAAAAACATAAATATCATGGAAATATATTAGACTTAAGCAAACAATAAAAAATCTAAAAACAGAACTGACAGATTTCAGCGTATTTATCAATTACAAGTTCTTAAAGATTTTACACATAAAAATTTAAACTTTAAATTAAGCTCTGGTATGCAAAAGATTAACAAAAATAAGTAACTTTGTGAAACACTGTAATTTGTATTATTTTTCTTAGTAACCTATAAATTTGAAATTTTTATTTGCATTTCTTATAAAATATTGTAATTTTATATTTGCATTATAATATTTCATGTAATTTAGCAAAAAATAGGTAGCTAACTAAAACTGGGTAGTTAAAATCGAAGCAGCACATGTTTCTTACCTATATGAAATTAAAAAAAAAATATTTAATTACATAATCATATATTTTTTTAGTTACCAAAGTAAATAAATACACCGTGCAGATGGAATGAAGCGTATCAAATTTGTTTTGCAAACATTTTTTTTAAATACACAGTCATTAAAATAAATTAATGTATTTTAAGAAATGATCAACCATTAACTTGAGCAATTAGTAATTAATGAATTAATTTGCATTTCAATCAAATTTGATTGCATTAAAATAGACTCTAAAATTTATTTAAATATAAACTTGACAATCAAACATTGTAAAACGTCTTGTGTTAGTTAATTAAGTTCGAACTAACAATTCCTTCCGTTGTTGATAACGTTAATGTTTTTGTAATGGAAATGGAATATTCAAATGTGCCCCACCGATAAAGAATTGCGACTAATTACCCTTGTCACTTGTTTGTCCTATATTCGTGTGTTAGTGACCTTGAACTTGACACTCAGCGACCACGAAACTATAAATCTAGAATGCATTTTAAAAATAGGTACCTCGTTAATACACACACACACACACACACACACACACACACACATATTTTAGATATATTCAGTAGCAAAGCAGCAGGAACTAACTGCTTATTTGTGTAACCATGAGCTATCTTTATACAGACAAAGATAAAAAGTAAACGGTTTATATTTCGGGGTACTATTTATAGATATCGCGTATGATGGAATTTCATAGATAAACATTGCATATAAAAAATATCTTTAGAGATTCTAATTAATACAATTTTTAACTATTTACATTTTTAGTAATTTTATTAATAATGAAAAATAATCTTAATATTGATTTAAATGCAAAATCGCAATTTATTGTGTAAGTAACTAAATAAGTATGTGATCCACATCGAACACACACATTTATAAATTTCAACATCCTCAATACCAAACTAAGAAAGTCAGACGCAAAGGTGATTGACCACAGCATTATTGCCGGAGGCACCCAACGAAGAATGTTCCCATTGCAGTCGCTCATCGTGTGAATAAACTTGGTCACGTCACATATCACCATCTCTTTTATCGTTATAGAAATAATCAAAGCCTCTCTCTCTTACTCCATATTCCAATCTGAGTAGAAACAAATCTCTGGAGATTGTTTAGGAGATTTTGTGCGTTCACGTGAGAGAATATGGGATTATGAAGCGACCTTCGAGTTACAAAACAATGTTTTTTTAAAAATGTTTTTATTTTAGAAATCTACGGCACTGTGCTCAAATTGATGCAATTAAGAAGGATGTACATTTGTACAATTGTACGACAACCGCATGTCACAGAAATTGTAATATAAAGAACCTCAACACCGGAAACGAGACGTGCGGATTAAATCTCGACCGGAAATAGTGGACAGGGGACAGCCTTTCAGTTAAGTTTTCATCGTAAATCACAAGTATAAATATTTAAAAAGAAATAGAAATACATTTGA
The DNA here is from genome assembly GCA_030264575.1 of Tachinus sp. AB-2021. NCBI lineage: Eukaryota > Metazoa > Arthropoda > Insecta > Coleoptera > Staphylinidae > Tachinus > Tachinus sp. AB-2021. Next base: position 21,199 of record JARJEC010021773.1, read on the forward strand.
AGCGTTGTACATCTCTAAACAAAAACAAAATTGTATTTGTGTTTACCGAACTTTCATGTCTCCACATAAAAGTTTATGTAATTAAATTTATATTAAGCTTAATAGAAGCACAATATTAATAATTTATTTCTGACCATTCTCATCAAGTTGAAGTGTCCATGAATAATTTCAATGGAAAATATCCATAGATCAATTTCATGTGTGGGTCTCAATAATAATTATAAACCATGACGAGTACTGTAATTTTCGGTTAAGATAACAGGAAATGATGTGTATAAAAAATAATAATTGGATGTAAGCATATTTTTATATTTATTTCGATAATGTAGTTCATGCAAACAAGTTTATATAAATTATTTAATGATCAAATTCGGCAAAAAATAATATTTTACAATAACATACCATACATTATTTATATATTAAGCTATTAATTTAATATCGACTAAAATTTATTTTTTAGTATAATTTTATCAATCCGAAACCATTTTAATGAATCACACTAAAGTGATGTCTGTCGATATAATGGTGATACAAAATTGTCCTTTATAGAATAACTAAATAGTGTGGTCTTTGGCGCATGCTGACAAAATAGTGATTATTGCTAGAGAAGCAAAAGGAATGAAAGGATTGGAACTTTTTAGAAAGAAAGGATTAGAAGTGAATGTAAAACAACAAACGTTATGATGTTTAGGAAAAGAGGAGGAAGACGAAAAATAGAGGATTGGAGATGGGAACGGAAAACAATTGAAAAAGAAAATCGTTTAAATATTTAGATATATTGTGAGTGTAAATAATAACGAGAATGAACATATAAATGAATTTGCACAAAAAGGAAACAAAGTAGTAGGGCAGGTATGGGGTATAGGGCATAGGTGAAAGAATTAATGATAATATAAAAACTAAACGTATGTTATTTGACAGTTTAATAAAGAGTAGGATGTTGTATGGAGTGGAAGTTTGGGGATGGATGAAAAAACAAAAGCTGAAGTCATTTCAGACAAAGTATTAAATTGGGTCTAAATAAGGAAACACCAACGTACATTGTATTAGAAAAAATAAAAAACATAAAATCAGGGTAAATGCTGAAAAACGAACTATAGATTATGAAGAGACACTAACAAAGAAATAAATAAAAATCTTACAAGAATGTTTGAAAGAAAAATGAAGACAAAAACGAAATCTTGAGAATGAACAAAAAAAAAACTACTATAATACAACTGGATGTGTAAGTGTAGAAGCTAAGAGAATGAGAACAAGTGGAAGATGTATGTGGGGCAAAATTGAAGAGAGATATAGGGATGTTCAAAAACAAGAAAGAAATACTCGAGTGAATGAGTCTCTTAATACAAGGGCACTTACGCAATTACAAAAGAAGCCATGCTACCATTTTATTTAAAAAGTGTTATATTTAACAAAGAAGACAAAAAATTATTGCAAGGTTCAGATGTGGGAATGAAGAAAGAGTGACACAAGTTTAGATGGATGAAAAAAAAGTATGCAGAATGTGTGGCGAGGCCAGGGAAACCTTTGAACATATGTTATCTGAATGTAGAGAAATAAGAGAAAAGAAGATGAAAACGAAAGAAAGGGGATGGACTCGGATTAGAGTGGATGAAGACAGAGCGGAAAAGAAGAAAAAACTGAAGAAGAAACTGTAGTACATTAATATATAGAGTTAGGTTTAGTTCTTTTGTAATCTTTTTAAATCTAGTATAAATTTCATCAGCTTCCTCAACTGCTTAGTTAACAAGTATAGATTGACTTGTTTTCAGTATGCTCTATCCCAAATTATAGCCGTTCTATGGGAGTGATATTTTTTTCGAGGTCACGAAAATCTATCTCAATTTCACTCATCGATTTTGTATGCATTCAAAATTAAACTATACTAGCACAAAAGAGAAAGAAGATGTAAAATACATAAGTAGAATTGAGATGGAGCAAATTTGACAGATTTATATAATTAGGTATAGAAGAACTTATCAAACATTGAATTTATCAAACATATACACAAGAATAATAATTCGCTATTTTTTAGTAGAACGCAGGGTTCCGATACATCGTTTTATTTAGAGGAGCGGCTACTTACAATTCCGAGACATATTAAAATTGTATAACTTCTGCGGAATCCGAAATAGAGCAAATCTCATTTAATATTCCATAATAGCGATGTGGCACTCTCCCTGTCAAATAATTCACGACGCATCTGTCTGGGTAATGTTGTATAAAGCGAAGGAGGAATGTGTACGCAAGAGCCAATACTATTTCATCTATATGTTAATGCAAGAAGCAATTGGTGGCTGTGAATCATCCGGCACTAATGCTTAACTTGCGCGATTGTCATGCAGAATTTGTACGCAACGACATTGGCGTCAACGATACCGAAGATGTGTGGTTTGTGACTTTGATAAATTTGCCTAACCTCTCTCATCATTTAATAAATAATAATAAATTTTCCGGAGAAATGTAATTGTAATCATAATAACAAGATGCGTGCATGGATGTGTCGTGTATATTATTAATTAAATAAAAAAATATCATTGGGTTTTCAAATGTGTATACATATAGTGCATCCGAGCGGTTAATGGTTGAAATATTTCGCAAATTAAATTAATTAAATTATCTCTACATTTGTATGTAAATTTGACTGTTTCCTGCTTTGTCTGAAACGTAAATGAGGATATATATATATATTACACATTTCACTAATCATTTTTATATGAGATTTAATTGAATATATGTACTTATTATTAACAAGTATAATTCTTAGAAAATTCAATACATTCGTTCAAAGGTAACGTAAAATTGAAAAAATTGAATGGTGGTAGCCTTTACTATGTGATATGACCAGGTAATTGGTCGAAACTAGTCCGGTTTAATAAATATTTTTCGTGATAAGGTATATAAAAAGTTGTTTTATTTATTAAAATTGGATAATTGATTTTAATATTTTTATTTAATCTATTTTGATTCAATAGCCAGATTGGCGTGTACTTTTTATTTGGCTTATAGGTAGTTGTTCTAATATAATTTATACTTGCCCGGGCCTAATGAATATTTTTTATGTAAAATCATATCAATTTAGGATGTTCTAAACGAGTTTATCACACTCTTTCCTCGACGCCAAAATATTTATCAACGACAACCCTTACCTCTTCATCGCACGAGAATCGTTCTCATTTTGAGCTTAGAGAATATGTGAATGAATAAGGGTATTAAGTAGTTGGTTTTAGTCAAAGTATTTTTGATTCAGAGTAAGCAAACGAGACACCAATCTTGCAGATAACTTCTTCATACAAAATTCTTGGGTCAATATATTTCAGACCCGCTGTTTACTATATTATTTACTTTATGGTAAATTTCACTAATCTATTTTTCAACAGCAGATCATGAATTTGGTGACCATTTTTGTAGTCGCCACACTTCCTTGCCGTTCAGAATGGTGTTTATCAAAGATGGACGTACGATCGTGTTTAAAGTTTGTCAACAAGTTTTTACGATTACGCTTGATGGGAGCAAATTATAATATCTCTAGATTTCTAGATTTCTACAAATGTCAATCCTTTCATATAGAAAAATTGTATAATCGCAACGATTCTCAATAGTCTGTTTTGAAAAACTGTTAAAAGAAACCTGCATGTTTTATGTACATAGAATAGAATCGAATTAATGAGTTGGGTGTATTTTGAAAATAAACACTTAGGCGCTACAGCACAGTGCAGTTTTTAAGTGTGTATTAAACATAAAAATAAAAATGACTATTGCCGTTTTAAAGTAACTGCATTCAGTTTTATTTTTTAAATGCCTGAATTTTTATCAATACTATAAAAAATGATTTCAAACGTTTAAACTTAATTATTTCATTCGCCTAAAAACACATTCAAATTCGGCTGATTAACAAATTCCCAGTAGTAACGCGATTATATTGATCAAACTTCAGACGTCTGCGTCTGCCTCTTTATTATATTATTGTCTATTTAGTTTCCAGACGCACATAAATCAAGTTTGAATTTTGAAACTTGCGGAGTGCCCTTTATTAACTACAATATACGAACTAAGTAACTAAAAGGGCGAATAAGTACTTGTCCTCCTTATAGTCTATCATATGCTTTTAGGGTTAGACGAAGGTGAACCTTGGCACTTAACGCAAAAGCGCATATCAGACCACCTTTTAGTCACCTTCCCGCGAAACATTACTCATTTTACGACCCAATGATTAAATATATATATATATATATATATATATATATATATAATATATATATATAATATATAGATA
>JARJEC010021782.1:0-20702 GCA_030264575.1 Tachinus sp. AB-2021
CCTATGGAAAATGATAGAAAAGGACGCATAATACAAGAGAGGTCTAAAGTATCTCAGAGATAAAACCAGCTGAGTTTGTCTCTCAGCATATTCTACACCTTTCTCGTGTTATGTGTCCATTTCTTTTCTTACGCAAAAACACCTTCCATTACCACGCTCTGTTGGTTGTTCTGTATTGGTTGTTCTGTATTGGTATTCTCCTGAGATAAAACATTTAACTCCAAACTATTGAAACGCTGCAAAACTTGAGGCAAGAGTCGGAAACTTTCCCGAATACGCCAATGTACATTTCTCTCACAAGCTTCACGATTCGCGTATATTCTTCCACCTAACTAATACTCAATATCGCGGTCTCAAAGCTAACGATAAAATTCATATGTTATAAAAAACAAAATGAAAAAAATAGTACAAAGTAAGTTATGACAAAAGATTTACTATTGTAGGTAGCATTAATATAGATTTTTAAGATTTGTTACAACAAAATTTGCCAAAAATGTAACTTTATAGTATATACGAACTAGTTTTTTTATCCAAATGCATCAAATATTAAACTTGCTTTATTTAATAAATAAATTGTGTTGTATTAAAAATGTATTTTTTTTATATAATGTAATACATTTTTTGTTTGTCGCTTGCAATACATGTTAGCGGTTGAAAATTTGCCAATGTGTACTTTTTCATTTAAATTAATAGTTGAACATATCTTGGAATATTTAAACCATAAACTTGAGCGTTTGTATATATAAAATATCCCAAAATAAGATCTTTAGTAGTTTTTTGTGAGTATCGTACGTTCACACCATTCTTTGTACTTTTTATAACTCTAAATAGATTAAAAAAAAAATAATAAATATGCATCTCTGTATTGCTGTTTTGTTTTTTTTTTGTAGCAATAATGATGCTCTTACCTTTGCAGCAATGGCTTTTATATTTATTGAAATGATATTATTTATATATTGACTGGCATTTTGTCAGATTGAATATTACGAATTGTATACTATACATTTATATTCAAATCAAAAAATATAGCAGTGTAACATAAAGCTTTATAAACCACTCGTACACAATCGGACTTTATTGGACTCGCTGCACTCGCTCAGCATAATCAGTTCGTCCAATAAAGTATTAAATTATGTACTAACTATAACTAATTTTTGAACTTATCATTTTTACAAACTGAAAAAAAACATTAAAATATATTTGCATTTTATAAAAGATAAATACAATAAAACATATTTATCTTAAATTTTGAAGAGTTTTAAGTTTTTATTATTTTCACAATTCTAATTAAAATTAAAATTAAATTCTCGTTCAATATACCAATTACATCTACAAGTTTCTAAAATCAAACAAATGCAAAACTAAAATATAACTTACCACAAAAAGGAAGTTCACCAATCCATTTTCCGTTAGGTGAACATGCTATATCAGTATTCCCAAATGTTTCATACCCTTCATCGCATCTGTATGAAGCCGTGGTGCCTGGTTTTAAGCTTTCCGAACTTAAACTTACTTTGGCATTTACAGGTACTGCAGGATGACCGCATTTATTATCTGAAAGAGAATAATTTATTAATTATATATTATAAAAAAATTATATTATAAATATTTTAAAATACGTCTTAGATAGCACACATCAAGTAATTAATAGTAAAACTGCAATGGCTCGAAGATGCATGTAGGTGGTAAATATGTAGTTACAATGATGTAACTAATACTAGAAAGGTTAACAACTTTTAACTATTTACTTAAATAATTTTTCGCATTATTTTTTGTGAAAGTGAAAATGTAAAATACAAAGTAACTATATAGTTGTATAATGTCATGATTATTATTTCAAGTTAAAATGTAAGCAGTTGATATTGCAAATTTGTGCAATAAGGAAGGTTGCTTTAATCTTGTTATACCTATATGAAGTTTATACGAGTATAAATACATATAATATGCAATTCATAGTGATATTTGAGAAATCAGTATTGCTTCGGGTTACTCCCGAAAAACGATGACATTTTACAAATTTTATATAGAGCCATATAGTTTTTAATAAAATATAGTTGTAATAAAAGTTTTACTTCTGATGGTGGTTCAAGCATACTTACTTTTAATTTTTTTTTAAATATTTTATTTTATCTAAAAGTTACAATTTGAAACAAATATATTTTAAACAAATTATACAGCTATGCGATACGTGGAGTAAATTAAATCATTTTCTAAAAAGCAAATATATAAAATATACTACTCAAAAAAGGTAAAATAGATCTCGTGGTTCCACAGGGTTTATTACTTGGACCAATTCTATTTATACTTTTATAAACGATTTAGGAATTTTTGTACCAGATTTGTTTCTTATATATATATAGAGAATATTTCTGCAATTATTATTTTTCAACTCAAATACCTACTTAAGCAAAAAAACAAACATATTACTTACTTAGTTTTATGATTAATTAAACCATAATAATTTATACGTAAAAACTAAAAAAAAAGTCTTACATTTTATACTACTAACTACTAACAATATAAAGCAAATCCCCTAACGGACAAAAATTTTAATAACACGTTTATAATAAAATTGCACTAAACAAAACCAAATTTTTAGATATCTTGATTGGTTCATTCATTATGGCAACATAAACTCATTGAATAATGACGTAGTAAAGTCACGAAATAGTAAATCTGAAAAATGCATTAATTACTTTAGAATTAATATAATGCAAGTTAACATCCAATAAATAAATGTGATAGGAGTTCATGTAATCTTGTAAGTAAAACATATAAAGTTTGATTTTGAAATCAAGTCTATAGTTACAATGTATCATCATTTTTACAATTATATTAGAACTCTACCTATAAAAAGTATAATTCTCTCACGGAAAAGTAATGTAGCCATTGTTTTGTTTTTAAGCCACCTTAACCTACATACGACGTGCTGTATTGGTAAATATTTGATAGATTTTCTACTATTGGGTGCACGCGTGTGAAGATGACATACAAAATACGCGATGTTATTTCGATTGCACACCAAACTATACTCAATTGGTCACATTGAGTTCATTTTCTTTGCTTAAGTAACTTTTTGTGTTAAATATTAGGAAACACATATTATTGTTTTGAATACAAGTATGTCATAAACAAACAAATAGGTATATTGTAAGTATAAAAAAGAAACTTAAAAATATATCTTTGCAATATTTTTTATAACTAATTAATTGTACATTTGTTTTTATAATTAAAAACCTATTTTGAAAAAAAATAATTGAGCAAATTGACCTATAGTAAGCCATACTATTTGTAACAATACTACATTGCACTTCAGTTAATTTTATTACAATAAAATTATTACATACCTGCACACTTATTATTGTTTTATTTTTTACTACATCTAGACACGCAACAAATAGTATTATCACGTATAAAGTGAGTGTCATAGCAAATCATTATTATTATAGTTGAATGTAACCATAAACGGTAGCATTATGGTAAAAATTTCGACATTTCATAAAAATGTTGAAAGTAGGCATTGACTAGGTACTTCAATTATTACCCAATTCATATATTATGTTAAGCTAACCACCATACGTGTTATAGCTTATTTCACAGACTTCTTGTCAATTATTATGTTTTATTTGCGTAATGGTATTCGACATAAGTTATTCTCTACCTTTAAGTCAAATAAAATTCGGTAAAAATTAGAAAATGACAGAATGTTAAAAGGTTTAAAAAACATTTCTATATAAATAATTTAAAACCGCATTATTTTAAACTGTTAATACAATAACATTTTAAAAATATGTATTGAAAGTTATAAATAATGTAGTAGTAATATAATTTTCTTTTTCGAAGAAAAATGAAACATTTTTATTGAATATATCTGCACTGGAGTTGCATTTGTTTAATTTTAATACGCTTCTATGTATTCCAAAATAGTACTTAAACAGCACTGTTAGGAACATACATATAAATATGGGCCAAATAAACAGCATGAGACAAGAAAATGTAAATTATACCGTCCATTCATTTGCAAGTTTGTTTAATAAAACCGGTTTTAAAAATACATGCAGAATACCTGCAAAAATAAGTCACATTCTCCAAGGTATAAAGTATTATAAAATAACATTTTACTGCAGCGATCTAGCTACAAACAAAAATGATTCATTAAGACGTTGGCGGAGTTAAATGGCTCTAAAATCTTAATCGTGCAAAAACACATCATTCAAAAAAAATCAAAGAATTAATTTAATTAAAAATATATTTTTATTATAATTAAATAATTTATTATATTTACAAAAAATCTGTTATATATTACCCCTCACTTGTTTATATATTATTTCTGAGTATCTTTTTTATAAATAATTTAATAAAATGCTTTCATAGGCGGTTATATCTGAAAAGCAATGTTCCTGGCCGCATTTGCATCCAAAACGTTAGCGTTTGTTTTTACTGTAACTGGAAATTCTGCACTGCAAAACACTCAATAATACTGTGGAAAAATCAATGGAAAAGCACTACAGGATAAAATAGCAAGTTGCCCAGGAAAATCGTAACTAACCAAAACAGGAGAACACGTATTTTAAATAAAAATAGAAATATCTATCTGTTCCTTATCCTTACAATAAAGTGTTAAAAATAAAGATACCATTAGCGGTTTAAATGCTATGTTTTGACGACAACGCGGCGTGGCCATTATAGCGGCGTACGAACTAGATAATAGTACAATCATACAACTTGTGTCTAAAATATACGAGTTCAAGCTAGGAATTGAAAAAGTAAGACGGCGGCAGTTGTACTCTAAGGGGGCAGAAAAATGTAGCCAAATCAGAAAAAATTGTGAGTGTGTATGGAACACACACGCACAATAGAAGTAAATTAATTGTACTTGTAAATTGTCACTATAAAAGTGAAACTTGTGCAACAATTACACTGAAAATTGCACTTGTGCAAGTATTACACTGAAAGTTGCACCTCAAATGTTACACTAAATATTACACTTGTGCAAGAATTACAGCGATAAGTGCACTGGCTCTAAGCAAGGCAAAAAACAAATTTGACAAATTAACAGTGTCAGATGCATAACCTCATCAATGTACAAAAATCAGAATAATTAATATTGGTCAGTATCCGATATTTATAACAATGTTAATCTTCGGGAAATAGTCTGCTAAATATATTTCGTGCATAAAAAATTATCTAGAAAGGTTTGCATTCAAAATGGTTGCTTTTAGAAACCAGATTCATTCTTTTAATTGTAAATTGATTGTCAAAGTGCACGCGACGCAAAACGTCAAATTACAATAAAATAAATTCGTGCAGTTTCTGGGCAACCATTATGCTCACCCTGGGAATGCCAGCATCCCCAGTCGAACTCATTCCCAATCGTCCCTGCCTGTAGCCTCACCTGTTCCTCTTAATTGGTTTATTGGTTTAATTCTCCGCTTTTTTGGACTCACACCTCAATATAAAAGTTTTCACTTGAAAAAAACTTCAAAATAAGATGCTATTAACCATATAGAGGTCTGGTTTGACTACAACATGTTTATCAAAAAACATATTAAACAAATAACTGCAAATACAGGTGAAACAGTATCCGTTTTGGTCTATCTTTTGCAAAAAAAAACTTACTACAGGGGATTATTTCATTATCCTGTACGGAGCCTAGATCGGCAAAGAAGCACCAAGCTTTGCAAATGCAGAAATATGTTAACGGCAAAAAAAAAAGAAAGCTGGCGGTAAGAATCAAAACCAATATAGAATACATACCCATCAATAGGTAGATAAAACAAGAAAATTTAAGAAAAACAAGGACAGGAAAAGAAAATGTCCGATTAGATTATCAACAAACGGCAACAAAAGTGGGAAAGAGAAGATGTTAAAGCGATGTAGACCAAGAAGCTCATCAAAGACCTGGAAAAATAGACAGACAGAAAACATAGAGATATAGATTAGTCACAGCTCCTAAGTAATTATATACGGTTCAAATAGTACTTAATAAATAAAAGACAATCTACACTAACGATAACGATTCCGTGGGCAGAAATGCAAATCGTTAAAAGTTAAAAAGTTTAGTAAGTGCCAGAAAGCTGGTAAAGTAAAAATGATAAGGTTAGGTTAGGTTGAGAGACAAATCGGTTTAATCCCAATGTGAAAGTAAATAGTAGAGAATACGCAACAAAACAAACCGTACATTGTAATAGTAGAAGCATCGGTAGACCGCTCATTAGACTAGAATCAATGTTTAATAACTGGGAGTTAATTTAGTATATATTAAAAAATAATTTAGTAGAAAAAAATATTAATTTTTTACTAGCGACTTTAGTAATTAAACTTTGGGCCATGTCAATGAAATTGATAAAAAAATCTATACTAAATAAATAAATTATATCAATTGTGTAACGATTGCGTCCAACCGTTCAATCCTACACACTTTCCCGTCAAAGGTTTCGCGCTCATTCGGCACTTACTGCAATTATCACTCAATTTAACTTTCACTTTTGCGGTAAATTACTTTTATATTATTAATCCTTATCAACCTCAACATTTTATTTCCAATCTACATAAATTTCTTTGACCCTTTTAATAGTATAAGTTTCATTACAAGATTACTATAATTATATTATATTGTATAAGAATTATTAAAATATGAAAACAATGCTAATGGAGATTTTATGTTTAATAAACAATTTCCAAACATTCTAAAGATGATACAAATATATTAATGGAATCCATTAGAGAGTATCACAAGTAGAAATGAAAAAATAGAACGTACAATACTAACATCTGTTAAATAACTATAGTATAGTAGTTGTATTAAACTACTCCACTCCACCATTCATATACATAATTAATACGAGTATATTTTGAATTGCATATTGCCAGAATTGCGGCTAATCTATATATTGCATGAGTTTATTTCGAATAAAAATGTGTTAAATGTAATCACTTTTTATAGCCGTAATTGCTTCATTAACTATATGTATCTAGTAATAATAATTGTGACATTGGATATTGGAATTGTATATATGTGCATTGCATGATGTCGAAACGCTCTCCTTGTACTTAACAAACGCATGTATTTGTTTGTTCCGTGTTCAACAGACCCATGAAAATGGGTAAACCCAGTTATATAATTTTAAAATATTTTACATTGTTATAGTACACAGTTTTTTTCATGCAAAGTTATCTTATGAAAATAGAAAGTTGCGACACTAAATAAACATGTTATAAGCACCAATTATACAATTAGTACCGTATTAATGAACATATTTAATAATTTTAAACGTAACTATTACTAGTGTTAGTAATATACGTCAAATTAATTGTGTCCAGGAGAATTGTCTTAAAAAATAGTGTAAAAATAAATTTTTAAACAAGAATTTTTAATAAAACTAATTTGATTAGTCCTCGTACTAACCAAGGATAGCTAACACCTAAATCATCTTTGACTGAAGATTTAGTAACTACACGACACAAGTGTTTAGTATTGTGCAAATACGTTTTACAAAGACGAAAACAAATCACTTTGCATATTGATATATACCAAAAACTTGCATATTACAGTTAGTAATGTAATACTGAAAGTTGAGAAAGAAAGAAAGTAAAATGAAACTATTTAAAAAAACTAAAAAAATTAAAAAAGAGAATAACGTGTTCAAACTTATATACAATTAAACAATGCAACAGTACAGCATTGTTTTATGTATTGTTTAATTGTAAATAAAAATTTAAATTTTTATATCAAATCATTACATTATTGTAGAATAATGACATGAAAAATATGATATGATTTTTAATAATACACGGTAATTGTTTTATTGTCTCTGTTACCATGAAAATATTTTAAAAATGTCCAACTAAATAAATAGTTTAACTAAAAACTTGTTACATTTTTGTTGTCAGCAAAAATATCTTCAAAAATTGTGCAAAATAAGATAAGTTTACATATTTATTTTTTTAATATATAGTGTATTAAGTTTAATGGTAAATAGATCCCACTAGATTCTATTGACATTCTTATAGGATATATAAGACGCAAAAGAGCCAATACATCTGGAAGCTTGCCCCAGACTATCTGGACAGAATCTAAGACCAATTGCTCTAATCCAATATATTGAAATCGTTTGTGTTCGTTAAGAAGACATTTTCCACCAAGAAGTGATCATCACAATAGTGTGTAACTCAAAGGCACCCACTTCCTCATTCACAAGCTTCTAGGTTTTATACCTGTCAATCTACCAACATTCGATTTACACTATACTGAGCTGTAATCAACCAACATGATTGCCAATTTTATTAAATGCTATATACAATGCACGTGCATTCCGAAAACTCGCTGTCCAGTAAATAGTATAATTTGAAAAATTTCCCGTCTTTTCACTCGCGGCATTCTTTAAAACACTAACAATCAAATAAGAAACGACCACAAACTATTGTAAACAGTACGGTAAACAAAAATAGATTCTCGAATGACCTAAAAAGTTAACTCAAGATAACTTGTTTGCATATAAACATACACCATAGTACAACCAGCGTCTAGATCTCTCTCGTGTTCGGCGTCAATATCTATTGTCGCCCAAAAACACCTTCCATAATGTTGGTTATACTGTATGACCAATATATTTTATATTTCTATATTTTACATTTGTCATTTTTGTATAAGCACAGCATATTTTAACTAAACTGATAAAAAACCAAAAGAAATTAAAAACAAATAACAAAACAATAAAATAAAATGCTCAAACTGAACTCTCTGCCGATCCGGAGATCGACTTAGTACTATTTGGTTCTTTTTCGTAAAAAATAATACGGAATAATATCTTCATTTTCTTCCAATGTTAATGTGTGCTATAAAAACGGATCTGTTATGTTATGCCCAACATTATTTTTTAAAGATGTTAAGTATACATTTTTAGCAAAATATAAATTTTCCATTGTCCAATACTTGTGATTGTGTGTTTATTAATCCATTTTAATAAAATATTCTCTTATCTGAATTTCTAATTGGCAAAAGTCAATTTGTGAACTGAATCATTTAAGAATGTCCTTCTTAACCCATTGCGGTCCTATGTACAATTAAAAATTGATTTTATAAATTAAATTTATAAAAACAACTAAACATTTGTTTTATTTTTTAAAATAAATAAGGCTTTGGGTATATTTTTTGTTTCTTATTAATTTATGCTTTACATCATTGCCGCTAGTAAATATATAGCTTGTGATGGCAAGGTATTTATGGGATCTACTTATTGTGGAAATTAAATATGACCGCAAAGATTTATGAATTCTACAAACTGATACTTGACTGACGCCATGGTCTAATGCAAGCTGATTCGTATTTTTGAAGTATCTACTATTAACTCTATTATTTTCTACTATATTTCTAGTGTGGTTGGAATTTTGGGCTTACTCGCTTCGTTAAACCAATTTCTTGCATCCATTAACAATCTCCTTCTATCACAAATTCCAATAGTTATTAACAAAGTTGTCGCCTTATTATTAGTCAGTTAATTCATTGTTAACTTAAAAGAAACTGCTTAATTTTATATTATTTCAATTCCTGATTCCCAATTCATTCAATAATTTGTCAATAATTTTAGTTAAAGTGTATTATCAAGCACGTTCAGGAAAAAAAACCATTCTCAAAAACAGTTACTTTATAGTTATTTAAATCAGCATGCGTGTTAATGGCAGCAATTAATAATCGAGAGCGAGGGCGTTAATTATTAAGGCTATTAATTTGCAAAATATTTTTTTACAAAATCTAAATTTATTCAGTATAACATTTCAAATCCTAACATAATCTGCAGATAATAGCATTGACATTTAAATTGACATAAAAGAATTTATAACTGTAATTTTAATATAATAAATATTGTTTCAATAATATAGATGTTAAGGAAAAATTCGCAGATGCGGTTAACCTTTGGCAACGGTCTTAAAATGAGAACGGAAATAGACCGACATTAAATAATGAATTAAAGAACACAAACACAACAAAATGATCTATATTATGATATGATTTTGTTGCCTAGTTACAAAATAATTTTTTGATAGCCTTGCATGCAATAATAGATTAACGGTATCCTGTCAATACATTTAAAATAGTTATTTAATCAACAAGCTTGTTAATGAAAGCGAGTAATAATCAAGAAATTCTCGCGACGCTCACGCGTTAATTATCAAGATTATTAATTGCTATTACCACGAGTGTTGATTACTCCTTAATAGCTTCTTAAAAATATGTTTCTTGTTGCCTAGTGACAAAACAATGTTTATAATGGCCTTGCATGTATTAATAGTTAACGCTATCCTGTCAATACGTTTAAAATAGTTATTTAATCAACAAGCGTGTTAATGATAGTGATTGATAATCAAAATTATTATTCGCCATTCGCCATCGACTATTGATTATAAAAAATGTTCGATGATCGCTTCTAAAAATATTCTGAAAATATAAATTATTCGGTGACAACATTTCAAATCCTGACACAATCAACAATTTTCAAAATAGCATTGTACAGTTGTCGTAGAATGATTTAAATCTGTCAACTTATTATTCTATTTTTTTTTTCAATAATATAAATGCAACTTGCAACAATGTTTTAATGGCAACGCATGCATTAATAGGGGATATTAACGGTCTCCTGAAAGTACATTAACCAGATTATATAATAAACGATCAACGGAAAAACCAATTAGTTAACAATCAACAAAAAATACGAATGGTTTTTAATTTTGTTTTTTTTTTCTATTACGTTTGACAAAAATTGTGTATGTGTTTGTCTGTGTGTATTGAAAATATTTTTTTAATTTTAAATTTAAGAGTTCATTAAAAGTTTATAACACAAAAATAATGCAATTTATAAAAAAAATATATTTACTAAAATTTTATAATTAATCTTAGAATTTAAAAATGTTCAAAAAAAGTAACAAAATTACTCTAATAAAATTGAACACTCTGGATATTAAATATATATATATATATATATATATATATATATATATATATATAAACAATTACTGCTACTACTAAATATATAGTGCTATAATAAGCAGTGTTTGCAATTTAAAAAACTTTTTTAAGTTTGTAGAATTATGTTGTATATCAATCAAATAATTATAGCTATGTTGGTTCTAGTTTGTCCTACTTTATAAATTTATGTTATACTTAATAAAAAAATCGATACATTCTAAATCGTTTTTTATTCTTGATAATTAAACTGGGTGAATTTGAAAATGCTATTCATCCCCAAAAACAATATTTTATGAAGGTTTACATAATATAATTATCAACATTAAAACAATACAAAACATCTGATAATTGCATTAACACTGAAAACAAGAAACAAAGACTATCAACATTAAAATAATACAAAACATCTAATAATTGCATTAACACTGCAAGCAAGAAACAAAGTAGGGACTGTGACTTTCAATAATATTTTAAAGCAGCAACAAACACCATGTTATAATAATTGCAAACTGTTTGTTTGTTTGATTTTTAATTGCTGTGTGGCTGTGTTATTTATATGTAAACATATCCTTAAAAAAGAAAGTAATTTTAATTGAGGATACAATACGCCATAAAAAGATTCTAACATTACCATTTATGTAAATTTCTATATTAATTTACATGCTGTCAACGATTAAGTGGTAATTGTTATTTAATTAATAGTCAACAATTCTATTCAAATTAAAATTAAAATAATAAATTAAATTTATTTCAATGTATATTACACTATAAAATTTTATAACAAATCTTATACAACATTTCAAATATCTAATATTTTGAATTTGACCAACGGAATATTGTGTTTTGAAAGGTTTTAAGAAATTGTCTACTATCGTACAGGTATAATCTTAAATATTAACAGTACCTAACCTAACCTAATCGAACCTTCACGGTATCTTTGAAATAAAAAAAACTAAAGCAAAAGTTCTTATGCTGGAAATTTTCCCGTAGATTTTAAATCTAATATAATATTTTTAGAATTATTTTATGATAAAAATGGTTCAGGGATTCTAAAGCGCATCAAATAAACCTAACCCAATTTAATAATTCTAAAATAGATCAAACGTAAAAGTAACGTAACCAAACAAATTTATTTTTTACTTTTCTTAAAATTTTGCTTTCTAAGATTTTCCCATTTTCTTTAAGCAATTTGAGTAGGACAATAAAGCCAACCAAGAGATAAAAATATCCTCAAAATCTTCAGCTTCAAATTGAGACTAATCAATTTTAAATTCGAAAATCGTTATTTATTATTTATACTTAACATAAACTAACAAATCCAATTTTGTAAAAATATTCGGGGGTGTATATTAATGTGTTCAGAATGAATGTGATAATATTAACGGGTTGACAGATGAGTACTATAAAAATAATAGCGTTGTTTTAAGCTGACGATGCTGTTATAATTTGTAAGAATAAGAATGATCTACAAAATGTTCTAAATCAACTGTTTGATAAAATCAAGGTTTTTAGTAAGAATGCAATAGATAGTAATTGCATACTCAGTTTGAGCGGTAAGCGTTTGGAATAAATGAATGATTTTGTGTATTTGGAAAAAACATTTAATTAAGTATGGCAGTGTCCATTGAGAGATTGAGATACGTGTAAATGCATCGCGGATAGTATTTGTATGATTGCAAAAAATAAAATATTGCCCAAAGAAGCAGTATATAAAAGTGAGATAAAACCAACTTTGCTATATGGATATGAAGCATGAGTATATCAGAAGAAACACAAAAGTAAAGTAGATTTTTAAAACTAAATGTATATGTATAGTATGTATGTACCAGGTGTTCCATTAATACAAAAAAATCTTTGTTTCGGTTAAACCTGTATTGATGTTTAAGAATTTTTAGCGGTAAAGTAGGCTTTTATTAAGTACAAAAATATTATAACAAAATATTCAAAAATACAACGCTGTCCCGGGGCTTTTGACCTGTATATCATATCTTTCAATATGGGCAATACATCCGACATAATTTGCTACACTTATGTTTGAAATATTTCTTTTAATAATATGTTCAATTATTCCCAATTTGAAGTTGATTATTTCCAATTTGAAATTAATTATTCTCAATTTAAAATTGATTAGTCCCAATTTAAAGTTGAAAAAGTATAGACCGTTGCGCTGTTTGATCGTATCCATTTCCATAACCTAACGTCAATGTTTACTAATGACATCATCAAAAAAGTGTTGTCTATAAACCAGGTTTATGCCATACCATTATCAACTTTTATGTTTAAAATGATTACAAAAAGAGAAGAAAACGTAATTTTTTTTTTAATAAAATAAAATAACTTCTCATTTTAAAAACAAAAGTTCAAGATGATAAACTTTTTTATTTAATATTGTGTAAACCTGGCTTTGACAAATACTTATTTTGAAATTATTGAGGAATTTGAATAAGGTTTATATGAATGCTTTCTGTCTTCCCAGATTCACTCTAGTTTTATAGAGCAATTCTTTTATTATCTATAAATACAATTAGTTGACTATTTATGTATTAAACGCAGTTTTGATTACAAAAAAAACAATAAAATTGTATAAAAATGTATATAGATTCAATTATAAAAATATTCAGTGTACATCCTTCAACCCATCGCCCACGAGGCTTTAAAAGGACACACTATTTTTAAATCCATTGTAATCATTTAATATGAGCTCAGGTAACACTGAGTATATATATATATATATATATATATATATATATATATTATGACTTGATCAATGAAGTCATGTGTTAATATTAAAAATAATTATATATTACCAAAAGATTAACAGTATATTAATTTAAGAATACTTTTATAAACACTGCAAATATTTTTTTTAAAGTAAAGATTCCAATAAATTATTTACTGTTAATGTGATCTTATTTACACGCTAACATCGGTAAACAAAATCAGAACAAATACGTGTGCGACGCGGAGGAACTGTTCCCGGCAAGTATGCGATACACGTAAAATGAAAATGTTTTATACAGTTAGAAGAAACCAGTAGTAGACATACGTTAATTCTTCTGCATCAGATGTGTAGTTATTTATTGACCATAGAAATTTACCGCATTATTCTGATGTGAGTGAACAATAATTGCTTTATTGCATTGGCATAGTTTCCTGTGGTAATTCCGTCTATGCGAGGATACATTCATAGCTCACTGTAGAACTAAATCGATTTGAATTTCTAAATTGGCAAATTAGATGCAACAGCTTTATCAATTTGGTTATATTTTTTGTCAAAAATACGTATTCTATTAAATAAGAAAAATAATTCTCATAATTTGAGCGGTTTGTATAACAGTAATACACCTGCCCCTATAAGAATCATACTACTGACAAAACAAATTTAACATACAATTAATAGTACATTATTTGCACAAGATGTGTTTAGTAGTTTTATCTTATTTGACATCAGCTCTAGCCGTCCTTATGTTCATTTATTAAATTTGCAAGGTGTGGTATTATTTATATTAGATACAGTCGACACAGAATTTATATTTGCATGTGGGAGTAAAAAAGATTTTTACACTATTGGTTAGGATTTACTTGTACGAGGGCAAGGCCGTTATTACTCAGTATGCAGACCAGGAAAACACAATGAGTTTTTAAGGTCACCTTAAATGACCTAAAGTAATATTAACTTTAAAACAATATAAGTACTAAAAGTCTTGGTCTTTTTGTGGTGCTCATTATACACAATACATATACGATCTTACTGACCGATTTAAGCATTTTATATAGGAATACACATTGTTTTGTGTTATTATATTTTATGTGACAATTTAATGATGTTGATGAAGATTTAGTAATAAATAAATGTCTATTAACTTGTATTATTTGCTAATCACAAGTAAATTGCGTACAGATGTAATAATTAACACACTATACTTCCTCAAACAACAAGAAACTCTTCTACTGCACATGGCATGTTGTAATTAATAAAACAGTAACAAGTTCCGGAAATAATGTTTGTTAGCAATTTCACTTTTTGTCGATTTGCAAAGTATAAAGTTCCTGCTATTTTATTTTACCTGTCTCTGTATAGAAATGTAATTTTCGGAACATGACAATAGTTTTGAGCAATCGTATTATTTTTAAATAGTAAGCAATAATAAAGAACCTCTTAGTTTGTATCATAAAAAAAGAAAATATTGTAGGTGGTAACGACCACTGTTCATCCGAAACTGGCCATTTCGGATATTTAAGACAACCGCCAACCGAGCTACAAAATTAACTCGTGTAAAACAAAACTGAAAAATATAAAAATCACAAATAGAAAAGATTTAGTTACACTTTTAGATTATTATTATTTTATTATTATTATTTATCTTTTACATCTCTTTTATACCCTTTCGAGTGTAGAGATGGTCGGACACACCGAGCCGCAGAAATGGATATAATTATGTATGCTATTTTTGAATGACACTTTTAGATAATTATCTTAATTCTTTTCTAATTGCGTTTTTTACATTTTTTATTTTATTTTACTATATACGAGTTAATTTTGTATCTCTGATAAATGTTGTCATAAATATCCAAAATCGAACTGAAGACTGGTCAATTAAATTCAGTAAAGTTGCAGTTTAGCTGTTATTCCACCGGAAATGCATAATTCGTATATTTTTGATTGAAACAATTATCGATCATTACGAAAACAAATCAAAGCGATTCCATCAATAAAAGGGGAATGATTAATAGTCTACCAAATATACACTTATAGTATTAATTCACCAGATAGGGTTTGTTAAAGGCGAAATAAAGAAAAAATAATTGATATTTGCAAATATATATATTATGAAATATTTACATTAGTAAAAGTTTCTAAATTTAATCGAGATTCAAATAAATTAGACCAAACATTTTCCTATAAATATATTGTGTATTTTGTATAACATAACTCAAATAAATATATATATATATATATATATATATAACAATATATGTACCTCATACACAATGTTAAAATATTACAAACGCCTATGAGAAAATAGTATATTACATTACGATAGTAGTAAATAGCATATGATACACGAGTAGAAATATTACTCACGAGCCGCGAAGCGGTGTATATATATATATATATATATATATATATATATATATATAAACTGTGTGTAATTACCTGCTTACTAACATAGCAGTAGAAAAAATATATTACTTCATGTGTGAAATACTAAATTTGACACATAAGTAAAAATATGAACATTGTGTATAAAATGAAATCAAAGTAAGTGATTGTGTGCCTTTCTTGTAAACGATAAAGAAACATAGACTGACTGTCTATAACAACCAATACAACACTCTTTTACGAATTTCGACATTTTGACAATGTTTTGATAATATTATATTATATTAACTTAACAGATTTAAATTATTTTACGTCGAGTGTAATGTCGATGCTATTTTGATAATTGTGGGTTATGTCAGGATTTGAAATATTGTCACAAAATTAATTTAGTTTTTCTGAATACTTTTAAGAAGTGATCAACAAAAAAATCTTGTAATCAATTCGTATGTTATTGGGCAATTGATAATCTAATAAACTATTAAAAAAACCCACTCGCTATCGCTTGTTTTTTATTTCCGTTTATCGTTATTAAATGGTCTATGTAATGTATTAACATGAGACCGTTAATAGCCCCTGTTAATGCATGCATGGCCATTAAAAACATTGTTGCGCCGCTAAAGAATAAGCAGTAAATTTATATTATTAAAAAAATATTTACATTAATATACTATATAACTTACTGACAGATTTAAATTATTTTTCGTCAAATGTAATGTCGATGCCGTTTTGATAATTGCAAATTATGTCAGGATTGATGATACTTTAGTTCTTTTAATTGCTTTGAAGATTAAGGGAACTTTGGTATTCATTGTGCTGGCCAAAATATTTTTTTAGGCTTACACATGTTAAAATTACCCAAAACGTCAAGAAATGCAAAGGGGGTGGGGGGAGGGGCAAGAAAATGTCCGTCCGCCAGGTCCAGACTTTTTTAGCGGCAGGACAACCTAATGGATGGCACTGTGTGAACTAATAAAGCGAAGTACTACATAGTTGTTTAAATAACATACTTCATTGTATTCACTGACAATACTGATATTTCTAACAATTTTGATGTATAAAGGTTTATTTGAGAATCATCTGCATCACTATCACCGTCAGTAGTCTGAAGTCACATACAAAAATATATATTTATGTGACGTCAGTGTGTGTGTGCGACGCTGTAAATGAGTAAGTGAGTGAGTGAATTTAAAATAACTATAATTTTTCTTGCAACCGCCGAGCATTTTTGATGAGCGATCAACAAAAAAAAATTATAATCAACTCTCGTCTTAATGGCAATTAATAAACTGGTAATTAATGTGCTCAATTATTAATCCCTTCTATTAACAAACTTTGATTTATTTATGAGTCGAGTCAATATACTAACAGAAGACCATTCGTAACCACTAGAAATGCTTGTTTGCCCGGTTTTTAAGTTCATAGGCTGCATAAAAAAGTTTTAATCTATCCCCAATTATTGTTGATAACTNACACAAAATGCTATTTTTATTTCGATTTCAGCGCCAAAGATTACAAACTTTACAGTTAAATTTGAAAAAGTCAACCATTTTTTTGCTTTTCGAAATTTAAAAATGTTAAATTTATGAACGGCATTAAGTTGTTTTCAAAATTCTTACTAATTTAACAAACATTGTAGATTTGAAAATAATAAACTTATATATGAGCAACAACGCGGATAGATTATTGTCACCTTATAATATAGGAAGCATTACAGTATATTAAAGTTTTTATGAAACAAAAAAAATATTATCATTAAAAAATATTAACATTCTTTGTGGTAGTAAAATATAGGAGAAAGTGCAAGAGTAAAAATTAATTATAATTTAATGTTTCTATAGAGCGAAAACAAATACATGTAATTTTCCATATGCACACTCTGTATTCAGCTACATAATGGTTATGATTACTGTTGCATTCTTAAGTGATTTGATATAGAAGCTTTAGACTTCCTAGCATTTCTTTTATTCATTAAAAAATGATATAATAGGAGGAACAGGTGCATTTTAATAAAACCGGATACAAAAATTAATATTTAAATAAATGTTAATTAAACCTACCAAATTTGAAATTAGTTGGTTCTGAAGAATAATAAGTAATAATTATAAACTACGTTCTATTTAAAATGTGGTATCCTAAAGCAACATTAGTTATTGAAATATATAAAAATCGCAATAATCATCAAAAACTACTATATAAAAAATATTACTTTTTATTTATAATAAACATTAAAATCAAATTAAATTTTTTTCAGTAACGTCGTTATATACATCACTAGGTATGCAAGTTATGTGTATAGTATTCCGTAACAATAACGAATTATTATTTATAATAAATGTATTTTATTTATAATAATAAAATAGTTTTCTTTGATTCGTAATAACAATAATAAATAAAATTGCAAAATACACAATCCCACAGTCCTTTGCAATTACTCAATTCCAAAATACAGTATGGGACAGAATCGAAGGGAGTTTTTGAATAAGAATAACTCAACTGTTTTTAAACTTACAAAAATTTTATTGCAAGAAAATGATTATCATTCAATAAAAATGTGAAATTATGTTCTGTAAATAATATACGACAGATGATGTCCGTTCTCTGAAATGCACTGCTGTAATCAATCCGCAGAGTTCCGCAAAATTTTATTTTTCACATATACTAGCGTAGCACAATTTTCATCTTCTCCCAAAGAAAGTGTTGAGAAGAATAATTTAAATCGTTCTTTTTTATTCATCTATGCCGAAGGCGCTTTCGATTTTTTTAAGTAGCACAGCTCAAATCATAGTTCTCAGTATAAAAAATATCGTAATTATATACACATCCTCTACAACCAATTTCTTAACAAACCTGTCCACAGAAAATTAAAACAATAGATTCAATTTTAATTGTGTGAAATTTAAGTTTAATACGTGTGAATATCTGCCATTCTTATACAATATTTCCAATTAGAGAATAATGTAATGTTTAGGTAAACAAATTTAATTTATTATTGAAAATATATTTTATGTATATTTAAATTTATGATAAGAGAACGTTTACAAAATATATTAAATAGCTTTGTTCTTGTGGAATGCATTTTGCAGATTAAATAGAAAAATTTAAATTGTATGGTTATATGTACACGATGCATTTTGCATTTATTTACGTATGTAAATTATATACTTTCTCTCAAGTCTTCATTAAATCAAAAATTTAATGAATGTAACCTCGCTGAAAACATTTATGACATGGCAACATTATAAATATATAAAAAAGAAGAAATAACATTAATAAGTTGCAATCAACTTGTTAACATATTTTTAATAAAACATAAAACAGATATAATACTTTTTTTATTTATAATTATAGTATAATTTGGCAGTTGTTAGTAATAGCCGTTTTCCGATGGTCCTATTGTGCACCTGTGACATCTTACACCTCTAGCAGTTCTGTCTCTTCTATGAAGTCCAGGAGTTCTTGCCAAGGGATTGGTTTCAGCTCTTCTTGGGTTAGTATATACTAGCCAAAATGAACTGTGCTTTGCATGTTAAATACTTCGCATTCACACAGCAGATACTGCGACATCTCTTCGTCCTCCAAGCATCCACGGCTTAGTGGATTTTCTTGTATGCCCAATCTATGCATGTGCTTGTTAAGACCACAGTGTCCGGTAATCAGCCATGTAAGTCTTTGCAGATTGGTTCGACTCATTTGCGATATTTCCTTTTGAGTATTTTGTGTCGGTTCTGTTAGGAATAATCTTGTGTTATTCATCCCCTAACAGGTTTTCCACAAGTCATTGTCTTCGTTTGCAAATTTGAGTTGAATTATTTATTTTCCAGTTTCGTGTGGAATAACGGTCTAATAAATGTACCACTTGTTCCCTTTTTGGCTGGCTGGTTAAGGTTCCCATCTATGCCTTGGTCTTTCGGTATCAAAACCAGGCGTAGTCTGTTGTTTGTGGCCAATGCCTATAAGCTATCTATGCAATCCACTTTGGATTTTATTACTGCCGATCGTAACGCCTGTAATGCTGCCTGGCTGTCGGACATGATGGTAATCGGTCTGTTAAATTGAACTCCCCACTCATATACCTGGCACACCAGTCAATAGCGGCCACTTCCGCTTGGAAAACTAAGGCATATTTATCCATGGATAGCGTAAATCTTCCACTGTTGTTTGCCTTCATATATTCCAGCTCCGGTGACATTTTTGTTTTTAGCGCCATCTGTGTATCAGATGTTGTCCTACCTTGCGCCCGGATATATTTGTTTCGACCACTTTTCTCGCAACGGTATTACTACATCAAAATACCTTTCAATGCGGTAACCTTTTATAAAGTCTGATCTCATTATTAGAGTTTTTTTCTTCATACAATAACTTTGTAAAACTCGGTCTGTGAGTCCCAAGATTACAAACGTGTTCATTTATCTGTATGCTATACGCTGCTTGCCTCGCCTCGGCCATCACAGCAAGGTAAAATGGCGGTAGTGAGATTAGTACATCCATGGCTGCTATTGGAGTCGTTCTCATCGCTCCCGTTATCAGCAAACATGCTATCCTTTGTACTCTGACTAGCTTAGCAGTTATAGTCCTGAGTGTACTTTTTTCACCCTATACGAGTGCTTTGTATGTAATGATGGGTATAATTAC
>JARJEC010021797.1:0-14688 GCA_030264575.1 Tachinus sp. AB-2021
CGTTTTTGAATTACCCACTGTTTTTGATTGCACCAACGATCAGTTTGTCCGTTATTTAGCACGGAAAATCAATTGATTCCGACATTTCGACCAATTTCGATGGTTATTTGGATGACTGCGGGTTTCTAACTTCAACAGTTAACCTTGATTGTCATTTTAAATGGATGCGATACCGTAAATATATTTGTTGATATTTATTTACATGATATGATATAATACTATAATAATTAATAATTCAATATTGATAATTATAACTTGATTATCTCAAGTATCTCAACATTCTGATGTTCAAGAAATTAATTATTTTGCACATACAAATTGATTATTATCCGGAATATTATTTTTAGTTTATTGGTGGCAAAATTCAAATGCATACTTGCTTGTAGCCAAATACAGATTATACAACAATCAATTAGAAAAAAGTGTATGGCGTACTTATGGGTAGGTATCATACTGATTCATAATAGAACAAAGTATTTTAAAAAATATTTAATAACAAATAATAAATAAATATTTATTCGTTTTTGTTTCGTTTTCTTTTTTAGTTTTCTCCATGTCAGTGATTTCCAACTCTTTTAATATTTTATTTTTTTGTAGACTCAATAATTTAATTTCAGCTACAAGTTTTGTTTGTTTTAATTAAAATAATTATTTATTATAATACATTAGATTTTCATTTGCATTTTTTTAAAACATCTGTTCGTATTTTCATACATATTTTTTATTTGTTGCGGAAGACTTTTGCTATTGAAAGCATTTTACTCAATCGCAATATTATTCCACGCCTTTTTTTTTGTTTAATTCCAAAATATTGTCTTTGTTAGGCTTGGTATAATGTGCTTATTTCTGTTTGGATTCCATTATTATTATTATTTTTATATATCACGTGAAAAATAATCTGAAACGTAAAAATTAATACAAATCAAATCGTTAAATATCGGATGAACGTTAAGGATTGGAAAAGTGTTCGCCCAACCGAAATGACTAGAATCGGTCGGTCAAAACCGGCCTATATGACCGAGTGTTTGTTGATGCAACCCAACATTAGATTGTTAAAAATGATTATAATTAATATCCATAAAATGCATGACTAGAAAAACAAAATCCTTACTTGGTATGCAAAAGGTTGTACCATAAACTTTTTCAGCATAGTTAATATCATTTTTGAAACAAAATCTACCCCTTTTTTCGTTAGTTTGAAGTTAATGTTTTTCTAAATTTGATTCACATGAAAACCTTAGTTAGTTCCGGGATCACTTCTCGGCATTTTTTTAAGAAACAATATAGAAGCTTTCTTCTTTTATA
Organism: Tachinus sp. AB-2021; assembly: GCA_030264575.1. Taxonomy (NCBI): domain Eukaryota; kingdom Metazoa; phylum Arthropoda; class Insecta; order Coleoptera; family Staphylinidae; genus Tachinus; species Tachinus sp. AB-2021. The sequence goes on from JARJEC010021797.1 coordinate 1,306, forward strand.
AATGACAAAAAACTGTGAATCCTATGTACTGTCTGGATGCTGCATATAATTTAGGTACTCAATATTTTAGTTTAAATTCAATTATATAATTTTAAGCTGCTACAAATGGCAACAATCAAAAGCAAATAATTGTTTAGTTTTTCATAAAAATTCATTGGTACAAATAATGGTGGTTTGCAATGGTTGATAAACAGAACAATTGATTTACGTGTTTATTGCCTATGCAAGTAAAAATACAGTGAAAGTGACTAAAACACCTATCTAGAAGACCAAATATCATAGTTATTTACGATGTAATGTGCGGAAGAAAATATTGCAGGTTTAGTACGAGAAATTGCAGCATCCATATGTGTCGTGCTGCAAGTTTTTGCAACTCAGCCTGCAATATTTTCTTCAAGTTTTGAACTTGGGCCTGTAAAAATTAAGCAAAACATAATTTAATAGAAATTAAAGTAATTTTAAAAACATTGCCAACATCGCGAACAAAACATCTTAAATTTAACAAATGTGAATTTTACATTGGAACGCTACTAATCGATAGAATTTGGAAACGTTGCCTTTGAAGAACAATTATTACTGGTTTAGACCGACAATGTTGCCAAGCAAGCTTGCATTTCTTTAACTTGCTGCCTCGAAAGTGACATTTGATGCATTCACTTGTCTACTAAACTAGAAAAACACTGAAATATAATTCTTAAATTTTATAAAAATCGGGGTCTGATAGGGTAATTATGAGTTGCAACATTGTATAAATGGCCCTTTTACATTTTTTATATTATAATAATGAATAAAATCACAAGCATAAGGTTCTTTACGATAACTTTAGTTTGCATTTTATAACCTTTAAGTGAATTGTATAAGATGGCTCTAGTAACGTTATTAATATTTTTAATATATTTTACTTATTATGTAAATCTTAAGTTACAGTTTTTGCTCGTTTCAAAAAATATTATACAAACATCTTGCGTGAAAATTTTCCACTCCCTCCTTCGTCGGCCATGCATAAAATTTAATTTTACATTTATGCAAGAAAATTAATTTCCCGCACTTAGTTTGTAAATATTTATTAAAATTATTTATTTACATTGGGAATAATTGTAATAAAATATCGAACAAAAACAAAATAAATAATAACTATTACTGCAAGCTCAAACTTTGGCGCTCGCTAGTACAAAATCCAATATTACAACGTCAATCTGGCAATTATAAATCAAGACTCTAATTTTTTGTTCAATAATTTTGACCAAGACTGTGGCATCTAGATAAGTTCTAATGTGTTTTAGAATCTTGCTCTTGGAAAAAATAATTTTATTGTCTATACTAATACAAACTTGTCTCACATTATACTGCTTGGCTAAAGTTGGCCCAAACTATAAACGTTATCCATAGAGAATTTGTCTTCCGGAGAAACATAAAAGCAACAAATAGAAGAAGCAGCACAACTCTCTACGATTTGATGAAACCGGATGTGACGTAAAATGACACATTGTGGCAATTCATACGGACATTTTTCAATAGTTTTAGAGCGTTCCAAATATATGTATGCAACTTTAAATACACGGCATGTTTTAAGTTGCCTAGTGCTGTCTATCTAAATTATCATTTAAATCAATCGGCATGTCGTCGAGCAGTTCCACCGGGCGTGTTTGAAATGTTTGTCTGAATGACCCTATTCTTCAATCTGCGGTTAAGTCAATTCTTAATTTTTAGAAGTTTTGGTTATTACTATTTAACCTAATTTTTTTAAACATTTTTGTTATATCACAAAATTAATACTTATTAAAAACGTATACTTTTTATGTCGTTTCATAGCAAAAATAATCTATTTATACATTGTTTTGTGATACCAAGGAAGTTCCATTTAAGAAAAAAATAAGTTTCTACCTAAATACTAATTAAGTATGTCATTTGTAAATGCACGTCAATCACTCAATTTTGAAAAATGTTGCAACGTGATAATTGTTTCATCAATATTTTTGTATTTAGATGTTGTTGCTATAATTTCTTTTTGTTATTTTTTAAAAAATAATTCAAAATGAAATTATGTTAACAAAACTTCTGAAAATTGAAATTTATACTTAAAATGATCAAATGATGAACAAATAAATTTGCAATAATATACCGAGTGTTCAATTTAAATTAAACCAGAAATGATATGTTTAGCAGCAAAGTTGTGTCTTGTGATTATTTTAAATATTAACCTATAAAAATTTTATAAAAAATATTCATAAACAAAAAACTATGTGCCCGTACCTGTTTCACCGGGTATATTAAAAACCAATAAAATATTATATTATTATTAAAGTTTTAATAGGTAGACAAAATAATGTATAGCATGTTTCATTGTAACGTCGAAATTCTCAATTTAAACCTTCAAATACATTACTAATTTTGAGTAGACTAAAATCTTCAATGAATCACATATCTCACTAGGATTTTCTAAGAAACAATTATACAACTACCTATTAAGTATTTTAATATATTATATTATGTAGTCACATAAGTTAACAACTAATCATTTTACACACACACACACACACATATATATATATATATATATATATATATATATATATATATATAATATTGATCTGTAAATGAATTGTATTTAATATTTTGTTAATTCTCATAGTTTCACATATATAAATGTGTCACATAATAAAATTAGAATAACAGATTAATATATCACACATACATTGCATGCGTTTTAATTCTAACATGTAAAACATTCCAATTGTATTCTTGCGTTTGTAAGAGAAAAATCTAGATTACAGGTGAGGTGAAAGGTAAGAAAACCATTAGACGGTAGCCAATGGGAAAAAGCAGAGGCGGAGTTTCTCGCAGTCTCCGCACAAATTTACACGATTTATCATGTTATACACGGGTCGGCATTGCCACGGCATTCATTGCAATCGCGTTTCAAATTTGAAATTATGTCATAATTCAACACCTAACTCGTATATCATGTTGCATGGGTCAGGAGAATGGAACACAATAATAAACAGGCATTGTGTTACGTTGAGTGTGTGTGGGCGCCAGCCAATTTGTTAATACACATTCTGTGAAATATGCAAAACGGGCAATAAACAATGGGGGAAATGCTAACACGCAGCAATTAACATTGGCTGAATAGTCATAAGGGGAATAATATTGCAGATTTTAATTTTTTTAATTAATTCATTTAGTTAAAAAATCTCACTAATGTGCTTAACACGCAAAGATTTCGTTGATATCAAATATAATAAAATAAATATATATGTATATGTATATATAAATATTTGAAGTAGTTCAGTTTGGCGATTGATTGCAGGTGGAATTCCCAAGGTGTAATTAAATATGTATATCACTAATTTAACATTTGCTCTAATTTCAAAAAGTTCATTATTTTTGTTATAAAAATAATGGATGCTTTGATTCATTAAAATTGTATATGTTTATATGTTTTTAAAACAATGTTCAAAACTGCATTGATAGAAACATGATTTGAAGTAAAGTTGTAGAAAATAAATAATCATACTCGATCTCTATCAAATCAAAGCAAAAGTAAAACAATAGTGCATATATGATTTAAGAAGCAAAGAATGTAAGCTGTAATTAACGAGAATGTGTTTTATAATTATCTCAATTTTATTCTGCCATTATCTACAATCCTAATGCGCTATTTAATCTACGACTTGTAATTGAAACGAGCAAATACAATTTTAAATTAATACAAATATTACAACAATTATATGACAGTTTGTGAAATTAAAATTTCATTTCCTTTATTAAAATAACCTTTTGAGGTGAAATTTTTATAGCTAGATATGAAAAATATAACGCTTCAAGATGAAACACTTTGATAGTGGTACTAGGAATAGAGTGACCAAATAAGTGGAATGACTGTACATAAGTAAGACACTGTTGCCCATTTGGCTCGGTGGCTAGTGTGTTGACTTCTGTTCCAAAAGTTCCAGGCCCAGTGCCCATTTGGGCACTCCTTACTTGGAGTGTCGAGTTTTTCTGGTTAAGGGAAAGTTGTATCGAGCTCACCCTCTTTCGGATCGGAAGAAAAACTGTAAGTCCCATGCACTGCCTAAATGTTGCGTGCACGTTAAAGAATTCATTAATTCAGGTTGGAAATCAAGAATTAACAGCAAAATTCTCAAATGTGGTTAAACTTTGACGTCGGCGAATAGTCTCAAAAAGATTACAGAAATAGACCGACTTTAAATAATGCATTAAAGAAGAAGAAGAAAGAGAATATTGGTTTGTGTATCCGTACACTGAAAATAATAATTGTCCATAAATATCTGTTAGCTCGTTAATAAAATTTATAAAAAAAGTTAATTGTATTTATGTAAAAGTGCATAGATTCTATCAATTTGCATTAATAGTTTTAAGAATTCATACATAGTATCAATGAATGGAAATTAATTAAAAAAATATAATAACTTAATATTATTGAAAAACATATAGGTTTATTAATTTGTCAATGAATTTATTAAACATATTCATAATTTTATATACAGTTTAATAGTATTTATGAACAAAGCATAAGCATAAGCATAAGCATAAGCATAAGTCTATTAACTTGTTAACAAAATTTATTAATCATCTTCATAAGTATATGAATGACTTAATACTATTTACCTATTTCGTAGATCTATTAATCTATTAATATAATAAAATTTATTAGACATTTATAACTCCTCTATGAACAAGTTAGTAGTATTTATGAATTAGTTCGTATAGATCTATTAATATTTATAGTCCTATCAGCACATTAATAATATTATTTATAAACTAATTCATAATTATGTTTCAACGGTTGATAAGAATGGCAAAGCCAAGATGTGTGATTTATTCTTTTTATTCTCACATCTACTTTTGTTAGGAACGGTTATATTTGTAAAGTCGATATTTTGTCTTAATGATTTGCAACAATAAAACACAATATTATATTTAATTGTAGTGTGACAATTGTTTTGCCACTGTGGCATTATCAGGTAGAGGAGTTTACATAATCAGCATCTCCCTAAAGATGCTACACTTGCTACAGTGTGGTGACAACGCAGTTATATATAATTTTCAAACGTTTTAGACATGTGTTTTATTGAAGTTATAATGGAGTTTCAACAAGTATCAGCCTCAAAAATCAAATATGCAATAAATAATAATGTTCATAAAATTTATTGTATTTATTAACACATTACTAAAATGTAATATTAAATTAATAAATTCAATTAAATTCATACGTAATTTCTATGTTAAATACATATTTTTACGTACAAATTTAATAAAATGATGAAAAAACTTCATAAATTAGATCGATGAATTAGTTCAGAGGTTGGCTAAGTAAATGCATTGACGTGCCACAAAACTTTCAATTTAAAGATCTAGACACTAAACGTGCCTCTAAATCAAATCAAGAAAATCTATTACATACTATCCGGAAAACGTTATTTTGCCCAAAATATTATATTTTTATAGAGAACGGAAAAATCCCATGATTATATTTTGGAATAACTCTAGATCAACGTATTGTGAGTGTAGTAAAGTAAAAAGAAAAGAAAAAATGTAAAATAATAAGAAACTCTTGCAAAATTGTAACAAAATTTTCAAAAAAATCTACAAGTTTTAAGTAAAAATATTGAGAGAAAAATCTGACATGTGAAAATATCAAAATAATTATTAAAAATGAAGAATTAATCAAGAATATCAAAGATTTTTTAAAATATGCATGTAGATACAGAAATATTTTAATAAATAATTTAAAATATCAAAAAATATCACAAAATGTTCGATATAAATAATATATAAAAATATCAAAATGACAAAGAATATTTTATTAAAGTACTGTAAAATGAAAAGTGTAAAATATGGAAGAAATATTGAAAAATGTGTAAAAATGATGTGAGATATCAATAAACATTGTAAAATGTTAATAAAAATGGAAATTAACAGAAAAAATCGAAATATGTATACACAACTTTGAAAAATATCTAGGAAACTTAAAAATGTCAAGGAAAAACCAAAACGTTCGAAAATGTATGACAAAACAAAGAAAATTGAAAAATATCATAATATTGTAAAGTATTTTAGAAATTCAAAATAATGTAGAAACCATTTAATAAATTGTGTGAATTGAAAATAATCAAAAATTTTTAAAAATATAAAATTTAAATAATGTAATAGACACGTCTTATTCACGTCATTTTCTGTTATAGTTTACATCTTTATGACCTTAAGATATAACGACAAAAAACGAAAATATGTTAGTTACCAAAAACGTCATTTAGTAACTTAATGTTGTGATATTGACATAGTTAATGGAGTGAAATAGACGTACTGATATTTTAAAAATAATATCTATAAAAAAACCAATAAAATCATCCTATAAAGTGGTTCTAATTAATCACCATTTACCATTAATTAAATACTTCCATTGGATAAAGTTTAAATTTTGCAGTAAAATAAAATCTATTAACATATACATAAAACCAACAATTTAATGATAATGTTCTACTTTGAATTTATGTACATGTACATCGAATTAATGTACGTTTTCATTGATCTATGAACTGTTCATAAATAAATGAACAAACTACATAAATATTAGTAGCTTGGCTAAAATTAATGTATCTTTTTATAAGTACAATTAATTTTTATTAAAACATTTGTATATTTTTGGTTCAATGTAGTAGTAAAGTATTGTAAGTAGTACTATAATTACCGTAAAAGTGTAATCAAAAATATTTGTTTGACATTTTAGCAATAAACCACATGTAACATTAGAAAATAATGAAATTATAATGAAATAAATTATTAAGGATATTTAATAAAAACATAACTTTAGTAATTATTCACAAAAGTAATTCGTTTCAAAGTTACAGTTCAATAATGTGCTTATAGGCTTGTTGCACCCACAATTTTTGATTTTTTTACTGTCACTGCCACTTTCACATTCGTATACTATTACTACTACTATTAATTTAATTTTGACAAATTCTATAGAAATAAATAAGCACTTATATAAAACAGACAAATTAAAATGTACTATATAGGATTTTATTAAATGATTATATGATTAAAAATAATTGTTATTTGCAAAAATTTTATTGCATCAGGATTTTATAAACCGAGTAATAAAATTACTACAAGATTAATAAAATGTTTAATACACGTGTGCACTGCTAAATTGCATACTTTTGGTAAAACATACACAGAGTGTTCGTAAAGTCGGGGAACCGTCGAAAATAAAATGTTTTGAAACAAAATGTTTCGAACAAAGTGTAATGGTTTTGAGAGAAACATCCGATCCTATGAAAACATTTTTAACCACATCTTACAGGAAGTGTAGGGGATGGAGGACAGAAAACATAGTCGGTCTAATGCTACAGAGTGACTCAAACTAGAAATGTATAACAACAGGAATCAAGAACATCTTTCAAACGCGGACAAATAATAGAATAGACCTTAAGAAAGTACTATCCCTCTAGGGCTGATATGCATAAGAAAGGGGGTTTTAGTAAGTGCACTCTATCATTGCGATGTGCATTAGCAATTTCTTTTTTCAGAAAAAAGTTGGCTGAGGTTAAAGGTACACTCTTTGATAAAAAAACCTTAATAACCTTCAAACTAAAAAAAAAGTTTTATTGTCAAATTTGAACTTCTAGGCGACCACTAGTTATCAATTATTATCCATACATAATAACTTAGCTCTGTTTTTATGTTCCAAGCAAGTTCTGATGTTTTGGTTGTATGCACTAAAGGCCTGTTGTTGTTAAGTCAAGTAGTAAGTAGATCAAGAAACTAACATGTGTGAACGACTAAATTTAGTCAAATCAAAATCATTCAAAGCGACTGTTCATACCATGTAAGTGAAATCAAGTAATAAGTAGGTGAAGAATATAATATGTCTGCACATAAAAATTGAGCAAGTAAAACCGTTTACTCGACGAAGTAGTATTGGTTTTATTTTGAAGCAAGTTGCAAGGTCTTACAAGTCTTTATTTTTTTTTATATTGTAGAAAATTCTATTATATTTATTTTTTATATTTGAAAACTTTACTTATATTTGTATATTTTTAATTATTAATTTTGAAATGACTACTTTTATTATGTTAGAATAACATTTTCAACGTTTTTTATTATTAATTTAAATAAATAATAATACCATTTTCTATAGGAATGCTGTCATTGTAGTGTTTATTTATGATGCTTGTGTTTCTGTGAAATCAAATGTGAGTGCAATAAAAACCAAAATACTTTTGTGGTAATAGGGTCACTTGTTAGTTGACTCGCTATCTGACTTGCAACTTGCTACGTACTTTTGATAGGTCAGAACCGGCCTTAAATAGTCCGCATTTTCTTTATTCGTGTACTTCAAATTTTAAGTTTTTACCACTCTTCTCGAGCAACAGTAAACAGTGCAAGCTTGGGCAGCTTGGATTGACGCGTAAAAATTTAAAATTATTATTTCTAAAAAGTATATTTTATATGTAGTTAAAAACCGACGTTCTTCTTTTTTAATGAAAGATTTGATGATTGGCTAATACGAACAGGGTAAAAACACACCTTTTTTTCGTCCTTTTTGGTTAAAATATTTGAATATTTAAACAGGACAGACGTTTTAAGACTAACATAGCTCCTTTATAATTAATATACAAGAATATTTATAATTATTATGATTATTTTTTTTAATAAATTTTGCTTACTCATTTAAAATATAAAACCAACAAGTGGTTAAAGTAAGTTAACACTAAGGAATACTTTCTTTGTACTGAAATAGTAAACTATAATAGGTGTTATCATAGTACTAAAAAAAAGATCAAAGATACAAATATTTGTCTTGATCAAATAGTATAAATTGAATACTAAATAAAAATACAAGAACATAATTGACAGGCACAAATAATAGTGCCCACTGCTGTTTTATGTACTATAACTTTTTTTGTTGAGCGTTATCGAATAACATAATTTTCATTCAGCAAAATTCTTTATAAAATGTGTGTGGGCCACAACTGACGCAGAAAATTGTAAATATAATTCAAATAATATAAATAACCCCTATGTTATCCCCTTAAAAGAAAATTAAACTATCCGCACATCCATCTTACAGATTTCCAAGATAACGTGACGATAAATTAACCCGAAATACATACGCACACCATAACAGACGCAACATAATAATAATATTAATAACAATGAAGACCCTTTGTCATAAGTTACAATATAAAAGTACCCTTGCTCTCTACATGACGTCTCAGGCTATACAAGAGTGACACAACATCTGCCCTCCGCCTGCAAATTATGACGAATGCTCGAGTTTTTCGTTTCCTCCTCCTATTTATTTTTTATTTCGAACTTAATAAATAATGAACGAAATTAATTTATATCACGTGGAATCTATCAAAAAGAAGTTCCTTTCATCGAGCAACCCTTATATTATTAACTCATGCTGCGTTTCCATATTATATTTGTTTGTGTGTAATTTTGTTTCCCGTTTCTAATTCGTGTTTTTTGGTCAAAGTAAAACACGCATAGAAAATATGCTGTAATTATGAAATTTTTAAATCAAAGCAAAACGTATTTATTTTTTTACGAAGTAAATGAATAATAAAAATGAAAATCTTTCATGAATATTTTATTTATTGCCCTCTAATTTAGTGTGTTTGTTACCATTACACATTTTCAACCCCAAGGATTTTTGACTTTTAAATTTACGACAGGCAATAACCCAGCATTTTTGTATAATTTTTTTGTGGTAACATCATGTCAAAATTGACTCGTTTATGTCATAATTTATTGTGTACCGTAAAGTCATTACTAAGTTACTAGGACTTTCACGACGTAGACGAAGGACAGGAATTTATGGACCGATTTCTAATGGGATAATTATAATATGTTCAGCAATGCACATTGTTATTTTACTATCAATTTAGAAAATAATTATTATTAGATATAATAATATTGGTTTATATTATACTTTTGGTGTAAATACCTTAAAAAAAGTTTGATTTCTAAATTGAATCGTTTTAAAGTTATAATTAGCGCAGTAGTTTTTTAAACATAATTGCTTTGTTTTTAGTAGATAACAAATTTTATCAGAATTTATTTCTAGTCACTTTTGATTTAGGCAAAAGTATTAATTTTTGAATTATTTTTCTTATTTATTGGACACATTTTCATATATTTTTAATTGTATCTTTTTTTAAATTCACCATAAACATTTTCTACTGCTTTGGCATAACATTAGATTCTGCAAGTATACAGGTGTCATATTTAAAAATTATATTTTACAATTTAACTACTTTAAGGTTTTTTTCAATGAATTTAGAATTTTAATTGAAATAATAGAATAACAAAAAAAAATTATTATATTCATTTTGAATTGTTTATAATTATTTTTAAATTAATGATTTCGAATTGCGTCTTTAACAGTAAATATATTTAACATACAATTTTTGATTTAGTTTCTATAATTATTACTAATACAATACTGTCATCAGAAAAACATTTTTATTGTTTTTATTTTAAAAGTATTGACACAAATAAATTTATAGTAAAGAATTTTATTGTTTTTACAAAAAATATGATATTTTGATAAATATTAAAAAACAATAAATGTTTTTTAAACACAAAAAGTAACAATAATAAATTTTTCATCAATTACTTTCTGTATAGTAACAAAAAGTATATGGGAAACTTTTTTATTATGGATTTCTCAGAAAATTTTATTCTTTGGAAAAAATTGTGCATCTGTCAAAACTCATTTCAAATATACTAAGTAATCTATCTACTTAATAAGAAAATTGCGTTTTTCAAAATTGTCAAAATCTGAAAAGTACATTTCTAAATTAAACAAATTTTTCAGTAATTTCTTTTTGTTGTGTATTAATTTTATATTATTGAACAAAACATTTATTCTTTTTGTTATTTTTGTAAAAAATAAATTTTTGATTCTTAATTTTTATTTTAAGTTTTGCATTTTATTTAATTTTAATTATGTTTGAAAACACATTTAATGGCTTCTGAGAACTCAATTATTTAATTGAATATACTTTTTTGAAAAAAATACACTAACTTGATATTTAAAAATACTCTTAAATGATATCTACAGTTTTAATGGTTTGCGAAATATCCAATTTAATTCTCATGAGTCACATTCACTCGTTGTACAGTTCCTACATGAACAGATTTTATTTGATTTTTTGATTTGAGTTAAATGAGTTTTTACACAACCACAACTTTTTCCGAAGAATAAAATTTTCTGAGAAATGCATAATAAAAAAGTTTTCTATATTGTGCACACTTTTTTGTCACTATGTATTATTAATTCCATAAATTTTATGTAAGAGAATAACGAGTGCAAAACAACTTAAGAATTATTATTTTTTATTAAAAATCTAAAAAATCAGAAAAAAATATGGTGCAAATAATCTAAGTACTATAATTATTTAAGGTATAGAACTAAGTTCTCAAAAATACCGAAAATTGAAAAACTAAAATTTATTTAGTTTATTACCTTATTTACTTAAGCTATAAATTTGAAATTTTTCAAACATTTCTATTAAATAACTTGTGATATTTTCTAACTCTGTACAAAATACTATTAATTATAATATAATAATTATTCTGCATTCATTTTAAAATTTAAAATATCGTCATAAAATAATTCTTAAAGAAAACTATTGTAATTTTCTTTTTTGTTTTTGATGCCAAACTATTATTAACACGTTATATATATATATATATATATATATATATATATATATATATATATATATGTATTTCAAATTAATTGTTAAAATAAAACTATTGTAATTTCCTTTTTATTATTTTTGCTGTTAAACCACGAGGCATGTCCAAAAAGTAAGTTACGTTTAATAACGAAAAGAAATCCAGAAGAGATACAAAAAAACTTGTTCTGTATTGCACAATGCTAATTTCCTAAGCGTCTTACAGTAAACATTTGTATTGATTGATTTGACAAGTGTGGAATTTTCTATTATCGTTGCAATTCTAAACAAGCACTACAAAGCATACACAACATACTGCGAGCTAAAAATGGAGTTATCTTCTTCTCCTTGACTTATAGCAATTGGTGCATATGCACGGAACTGCGATCACAGCGCTGTCGAACTTTATGGACATGCCCCATATTATCAATGTTTTTTGTAATTTTATTTATTTAAAAAGACTTTCGAAGGTGAGACAGTTTATCTCAAAAGAAAACCAGCAGTTTTACAATATATTTCTCCTTCTGAAAAATCATTTCATTATTGGTATTAAAAAGTTTATTATATATTTCTTTTTATAATTACAAACCGCTTTAACAACCTATTTTTGTGAATAAAAGCAATTTATTTGTTATTTTTATTGTTTACCTTTTATAGACAGAACCAGAAAAGATCTGGCAAGATCAATGATCCATTTGTAGTACAAATCGTGAAAGACTTTCGAATATTTTTTTTGGAGTTTGATTTACAGCCATAAATAGCTTTTGCATTTTTTTAAATATGCTGAATCACAAATGATAATCTTAGTACATTTAGTCCAAATAAAATTTGCATCGCACAATATCAAAACATGGAAAAAGACCAACAATCAAATTTGATGCATTAAAAAAAATTGTACAAGTTTAGCAGAGAGATAGAAAATGATATTTACGGTACAAAAAAGATTTCTATTGAAACTGCACTCACTGGAGCCAAATGTATATAACTACATAAGGCAACCAAACGCCAGAAGAGATAAAGACGGATTACGTAGAAGAAACAAAAGTTAGAAATTGGGTAAGCCACGAACACAAAATACATTAAAAAGAAACCTTTAAAATACTAACTAATAGAAGACTCGAAGGAAATCACAGGCACCACATTGCATAAGAAAAGCAGATAAGATAACCCAAACTATTGCATCTTCTTGCTAACACTATATTGTATATACTTACAAAACTGTCAGAGGACAATATTGCCAAAAAGACAACCTTGAGGCATTTGAATAATTTTGGACGTGTAAAACTATCAAAACAAAAAATATAAACAAAACAACTAATAATTCAATTAAACACAGACAATAAGACAAACCTAATAACTGTAAACTGCATAAAAATTAAAAACAAGACAAGAATACTACCTACTGCTTTTAAAAAAATTATCAAAATTACTGCCTATCGCAATATCGGCGGATACAAATTAGAAGGGACCATCGTAAAAATCGCTGACACAGAAGATGGGCATTCAACGCAACATGCGATAGGGTCAATATAAAAATTAACACTAACAACACAAAAAGCGTAGTAATTTCAAAATTATTAATTAGGTGCAAACTAGTTATGCAGAATCAAATCATCAAATAAATGTGTGAATTCGATTATTTTAGGATACAAATTATCAA
>JARJEC010021837.1:0-28040 GCA_030264575.1 Tachinus sp. AB-2021
TATATCTTATCACGAAAAATATTTATTAAACCGGACTAGTTTCGACCATTCGGTCATCAGCATAAGGTGATAGAAACAAATATGAATTTAATAAATATCAGTTACTAGTTTTAACAATATCATGCATAAAAATGACTTCAAAACGACAAAATCCGTTCTTCACTAATAAAAAAAGTCGTTAGAAAAAATTTTCTACTTTTATATTTTTTTTAATTGTAAATAGTTTAAATTAAAATAAAAGTATTTTTAGATTTTTTTACTTTTTAAGACATTTATTTAGAAATAATTAGAATAATTATAAAAAAAGACAAAAGTATTTAACAAAAAATACTTTTGTCTTTTTTTATTAATATCTATACAGAAAAAATAAATAAAAAGATATTGTTAACAAAAAACGTTTGATATTTAAAAGAAATATATTTTTAAAAAAACCTAATTTAAAAAAACGCATTTTTGTAATTAAGAAAAGCAATACTGACCGGCCAAAAACGGCTACTCCAAAACATTTGGAAAAAGATTACCATAACATAGGGCTGAGTGAGTCATTTATTGGTAATATCCGTACCAAATAATAGGAGAGAAAACAAACATAAATAATGAGTTAAGCATTTAGAAAATAACAAATCATTCCATTTTTCTTATGTTTATAAAATATTGCTAGATATTATTGATATTTTTGCTTGTAATCAATAACATGTGTGACCTTCTGAATCCCGAATTACAGCATGCAGTCGTCGAGGCATAGGGTTACTTAAATTTGCTGGGTATATTTGAAAAATACTTTCATAGTTTTCTTGGACTACCAAACATAATTCTTGTAAAGTCTCTGGTACAGCTAGAAAAAGACGAATTCTCCTTTCAAGCTTACCCCATAGGTGTTCCATAGGTTTAAGATCTAGACTACATGCTTGCCGAAAACTATGAATACACGTCGTTTCTAATGAAATGTCAAAATGGGAAGCATGGGAAGCTTCTTGAAGAATATCTTTTACATACGTATGCGTGTTCAAAGCCACATTTTCTAGAAATATGATAATTTAAGAACCGTTTATAACTATAAAATAGCATTTTTATTGCTTAGAATTTTGCAATATGTGTCAATCATAATTCCAAGACAGATAAGCCCACTTGTCTTTTAGCATAATGAAATGATAAATAAATATGCGTATTATACAATTGTTTGATTTTTGTAAACAAATTATTTTTACGAAAATAAAAATTGAATGTAGGTCTGAGTGGAACAATATTTCTCATCATTAGTAATAAAGATAAACGTAATCAGTTCTCAATTATATTAAGTATGTAGATATAGAAATATTTTATGCTGACGGATTTTTAAAAATTTATTAATAATATTTGGTAAAAATAGTATTATTTGATAATTGGGCGATAAGTATCCATGATAAAATATAAGAATGGTGCTGGCATATTTAATAAGTATTTGCAAGATGCACACAATAATTATCATAGTTTATTAATAATTCTATCACAATTTACTTAAAGCCCTACTTTTGTTCAGCGACTTTTTGGTACATCTATATTTTTAATATTGTTTTAACTATATTTGACATTTTTTAATGTCTCAGAATTTTATAATTTTTTTATATCTGTTGATATTTTCAATAATTTACGACAATGTACAAGAGTTTTCAGAATTTTATGACAATAACTCTTTATTTTACAATGCATATTTTGCGATATTATTTTAAATTCTACAATAGATCTGAAAATTTTACAACAAATCGTATTTGTTTCGACATTTTAAAATATTTGAATATATTTTTACATTCTCAATACTTGTTGTTGACATTTTCCAGCATCACTTAACATTTCACAATTTTTGAAAAATATTTATTTATTTTTTTTTTTTGGTTTAAAA
The DNA here is from genome assembly GCA_030264575.1 of Tachinus sp. AB-2021. NCBI lineage: Eukaryota > Metazoa > Arthropoda > Insecta > Coleoptera > Staphylinidae > Tachinus > Tachinus sp. AB-2021. The sequence continues at coordinate 1,880 of JARJEC010021837.1, forward strand.
TTTTACAAATACTTATTTAATTTTTTTGTCATTTTGTTATTTTTATACATTATTTATATTTTTAATATTCTACGGCATTTTTTGATATTTCACAACTGTTTTAGACATTTTTCTTCAATACCTCAAATTTTCAACATACAAATGCAACTAATGATCTTACATAAAAGTTATTTTTATTTAAGAGTTTTGTACCGTAATAATAACAACTCTAGGCGTGTTAAAATTATTGCCGCAGAAACTACTTACCACAGGGGGCGCAATATACGCAATACACAAGACAGTTTAAACAATCTAGTTTAGTACTTGTTGAAATAAGTTGCGTGACCACGTACACACGCACGTACTCACACAAATATCACAAAACAAACAATTATTTAATTAATTAAAAATATAGAATTGTTTGTTATATATCATTATTTAAAGTTTTTTTTTTCGTTTTTGTAAGACGTATTTGCACAAGTTAAACGATAAATTTGTATTTTTATAAAATATTATTTATATTTTTTTATCCTAATCTGCAAACAATTAAAATATTCACGTATTACTTTTATCGGTGAAAAACTGTTGAATTTTCCAGTAAATTACTTTAAAAGTTAGACTAATTCAAAAACAGTTTCAAGAATAGGTATCAATATTCAACTCAGACTGCGATAAGTTACTTTCAAAGTAAAAAGTTTTACGAAAATATTATTAAATCAAAACCTATTTATTGCAATCTAAACTGATGAAGCTGAATCATTTATAGTCAATTTATGTGTGTATATGTCTAGTAAACAAATTGTCAGACTAAAACAAATTTTCTTATTCTATATATCGTCGATCTACAAGCAAAACTTCGTTTTAGACTTAAGTTTTGAAACAATCAACTTTTAATTTTTAACTACATTGTTTTTCATGTGTATTCAATTCAATAATGGACATTTGTATTTTATCAAATATGACAACATTTTTGTAAGTATATTTAACAACAATTTTGGTATCAGCAATTAATGCAAAGTACTTAAATTCAGAAAATTGTTTCTTAATGTATTTTGCTTTTAGACCGACAAAATAGTCCCTCTAAAAGAAATACTCACAATGCATTATAATATAATTTTATTAGTCTAGCTTGAATAAATAATTTTAATAAGCTTGAATATAAATTGTATAGTTAATACGTTCACAGTAGTAGCTCTGTGATAGTATTAAGAAAATTGTACATACTTTAAGTAGTTTCAAGTTTAAATATAATAGGGTTGCGTCCCATTGTTAAAATGTAGATATTGAAACGAGAGAAGTTTTTGAATATAATTGTAGTTCATGTTTTTGTAAAATAATACATTTAATACTTTCAACTTACATATAAGAATGTGTAATCTTATTAATTTTCTTCAACTTTTCACGACACTACTTTTCTTCACTGCTTTAGAACAAGCTGCCATATTTTATTTGTCCAAGTCATAAATCTTGCAAATCCGTCATTATCGCGGGATAAAAGAGGCGCTCTGTGAACTATTTCCTCTCCTGTGACAAATATTCGCCGCCGCCAAGGATGAAATACTGCACACGTTACGGGGAGGATAATGATGTCGCGGGATTCACTTCCTCTCCGACAACGAGCACTTTGCCTGGTTCTCCTGTTCTTCCCGACTCATTACAATAAGGAATTTATTATCGATTACCAATGCGCCAGATGTGACCGGAGGATGAAAATCATCCGCCACCATCCGCCACCACCGCCAACTTTTATTCCCGTAATCGCGGACCTGATTTATGGACCCTTTTACATTCTGCAATTACATCTCGCGGACGATTTAACCTTTTATTATTACATCTTGCAAAACTTATTAATACTCCATTCACAATTACATTTTAGCCCACTATATTCCCTTTTCCATAATGATGGAGATTGCTGAACATTAGTTCATTTAAATCCATCATAATAATAATCCAGCTATAATTTAAGAAATGTTTTTTCTTTCATAAAGTAATTTAAATATAATGACGATCTTAAACAGCATTGAACTATAATTCAATATTATGCTTCTTCGAGTTACATTATTAAACTCAACTCATATTTTATTTACTATTGCTACAGTAACAAAAAATGTGTGTTATTGTTTTGCCCGCTATATGTTTATTACATTTTATTAAAATTGATTAATTAACTTTTATAATTTCCAACTTTCATTTTTTTAATTGCGTAAAATTATTGCGTAAATTGGTGGAGGTGCCGGGTAAACTTTAATTATCGAATTATTAAATAATCAATCATAAATAACAAATATATTTTTAAATAGAACAAACTTAATGTATACTATGTGTACTAAATAGCCAATAATTGTTGTAATTGGAAGTTCATTTTGACTACAAACATAAAATAAGAGGAATTTAATTGATTATGTATAAAGACTTTTATAGTTATTTGTACTTGTATATATTAATTATAGTAGTAACTAAAAACTAATTAATTTTAATTGTAGTTGTAGATAAATAATAACGAATTATAATAAGTTAATAAAATTAAATTTAAATTAGTAATAGTGGAAAGGTGCTAAAAGTAGATTGTCAGGAAAAAGTAGATTTTGTTTAAAATAATAAGAATAATGAATTCATTATTCAATAATAATTTACAATGTATTTAAATTGCAAGAGAGAATATGTTTATGGGCAGGTATTTAAATAGAAACGTGTTACCTAGAATACGATGTTGTACAAGTGGAAATTGTTTGGTGGGTTTAAATTACTAAAGTAATATTTTATATTTTACATATTTGTATAATAAATTTACACTGTTAATACAAATTATTAATATATTAACATATATAAATTCCTTGCATGATATATGTTGGTGTCCTAATATACCTAATTTCTTTCAAAAAATAAATATCTTATTTAGTTCTGTTGATTCCACCTATGCAATAATGCCCTACAAAACAACAAAGTGAAAATGAACAAAATAATACATTGACAAAATAAGTAAAAGTGGCATAAAAGCAGATGCATAAAGTTTAAATATGTGGTTGCCATGTACGATTTTTATCATAGTTACTTTAAAAACATATGTCTTTGATACTTTTCAACACAACTATGATCATTCTTAGGACTTAGGACTGGGTGCAGATTAGGGTGTAATATGACCGACCAATGTAACATGTACTCCTTTGAAGCATGCCCAACACCTGATATGGGTTGGTCTTTTGGTGTTCAGGCCGTAGTCTGTTGTTTGTGGCCCCTGCCTCCAAACTGTCTATGGAATCTAAGACAATAGCAGTTTGGTTTTTATTAATAGCATTACTACTATGCGACATTATGCTGCATCGCTGTCAGACATAAAATCCCGACTTTATTAAGTTCCTGGTACACCACTCAATGGCACTTATACAACAGATGCAGGTATAGCGTACTTGCTTTAGTTCTATTGTCTTGATTTCAAAATCTCTATAATACTAAGAACAATAATATAATTACAATCTGCTAAAGTATTTATATGGAAATTATAGTTAATTCTTTGCTGCAATTATGTCATTTGATTAGTAATGTCATTGCGTGAATCTCTATCAGTATTGAATTGAAATGTTTAATACACTTTTGGACACTATTACTTTTAATATGCTTTTCATATATTGTAATTTTATATTTACAAAGCATAATTGAAATTTGCCATGAAATAATTAGGAATAACATTACATTCTCTGCTAGGAAACCTATTGTTGCTTTAGAAAGCGGTTTGTAACATTTTGTGAAATAAAAAATTGATCTGTGATTAGTTAACCCAAAAGAAATTCTTATTAAAACAGTAAGAAGAAAACTAAAAGAAGTTAATATGTCTCCTAGAAAACTAGCCAGTTGTCCAATTCTGACAGCTACGCATAAAAGATAACTTTTGCAAAATCAGTAAACTTTTAACGAGGTTCAATAAAAATGATTGATGACCGAATTATTGCTGTACATAGACTGTGTGAGTAATTTTCACCATTTTCATGTAATTTAAAAATTTGACATTGATGATCGGCTGGTTTAGCATAGCATACAATTTATTTGAGCTATAGCATTAGTTTTGCTACAAGATTTGTCGGAAATTTGGCCAAGCCCTAATCCTATAAAGCATCTCTGGGATCAATTGGGCAACATTAGACCGCCAGTAACATTTGATAAACCTTCAAAAATGGAAACAGCAACTTCAAGAAAAGGTACAAAACGTAATCTCATACATGCCAATGCTGCGTGTATAGCTGCAAAGAAGATAGCATGCACGCTATCAATAATGATGATTTTCTTAAATTAATTACAGATTTGGTTTTAAGTCCATATGAAATACCAGTGGAATTTCAGTTAATTTTTTTTCCTTAACTTCTAATATTTTAGTAGACCTTAAATTAACTGTAAAAATCACATAGATTTGTTGTCTTGTTTTAAATTTGTTTTAAATTTTATTGGCGGTTAACTTTGTCCAAACGTCTTCTTAATCTTAATATGAGATTCGTCAGTAAGTAGTTTTATAAGTCAATTTTCTAATATTTAATACATTTATTTCAATATTAATCTATGCATCAGAATGATTTGCAATCCTTATAAACTTACATCGTAAAATTTTTTTAATCACACATTATATTTGCAACTGATGATTTATTTTGTTAACTTCAATCTAAAAGAGTTTGCAGAAACACAACGAAGGTTAGTGTAAATTGAAATTAAAATTATATTTATGTAGCTTAAACATCACATGAAAATAACTTTTAGTATTTACATGTATAATTATCTAAACGTCTTTTATGTATATGTGTGTACAATATAACATTCGAATTACTAAATTACTCTTCTCATATAAAAATCTTAGATAAAAACATGTTTTATAACAATTATAAGAAATAATAATGATTAAAATCATAGATTAGATTTGATTTTACAAATCTAAAAAAGTCACTCAGTATTTTTCACAAAATTTAAATATTAACTTCTGTCCAAGAACTGCCCAACAAATTTCAACTACATTTTTCTATAAATGTCACTTTAACATTTGTTTAAAATCTTGTTGAAATTTGTGAGGCAGTTCTCGGAAAAAGTGTACCTATAATACAATCATTCTTATGTAAACGGGTTTATGGAAATGAATTTTTAATCTACTATCTCTCTGTCTGTATATATATATATATATATATATATATATATATATATATATTAAACGTTTTTCTTTACGAATATTATTTAATAAAAATTTTATGTGTTAAAATACATCAGAAAACCCTACTTTGCCGCTAATTTTCCATAATGTCGTTTCCGATTTAACCGGAAATAACATAAATGTTGTTTTTTTAAATGTAACACCCAGTATATTTTAGCAATTTTTATTTGTTAGTAAATTTTACGCATAACTCCAAATTCTCAGAAATGTTGGTTACATAATCTCATTTTGAAAAAAAAAATTAAATAAACTTTATTCTAAATTGAGTGATTTGCACAATTTTATAATTTACTCGTTTAGTATTTAGGTTGTAACATATTTTTTTCACATGCATCCCCCTTGGTGCCATGGCATCACATAAAAGTAGATTTTGTTTGCTATCAAACAACACCAAAAATTTTTGTTTTGAACAAGTATAAAAAAAGTTATAAACTTTTTGTGACATTAAAAACTGTTAAAAAATATGAGGATATGTTACCAAAACCGCTGAAAATTAGGATTCATATGTAAAACAGTCTAACAAACAAAAATTTACAAAAATATACCGGGTGTTGGATTTAAAATTACAAAAAATGTTATGTCCGGTAATACTGGAAAGGATATTTAAAAAAAAATTAACGGTTATGTAAGTACAGGTAAGTACAAGTAGGTCTCGTGTACCACAATAATGTCACAAGAAAATATTAGTATGTAAAATCATATGGGCACGTACCTGTGTATCTGTGTGTATATATATATATATATATATATATATATATATATATATCTGTGCGTGTGTGTGTGTATATATATATATATATATATGTGTGTGTGTGTGTGTGTGGTGTCATAAGTTTTTACATACGAATATTTTCTTATAATTATAAATAAATATAAGTAATAAATTCAAGGAAATTTGGGTAATTACCATAGTACGTGATCGATACAAATAAATTTCAATTTAAACTAAACTGTCTATACAAATACTCGATAATGTGTTTTGCTACAAAACCAACAATTACATATCCATTAAACATAAAGCGCTACAACTTTAGACTGAGTATTATCAAATACAGTAATCATTAGTTTGATATTGTAAAGTAAAATAAAATAAAATTGAAGATAAAGCAGGGGTCAACATCGACGTTTCCGCATAAATAATTTCCTACTGGAACTTGGCTGACATGTAAAAGGATTATTTACACCGCCGGCATGACAAACCGCCGCGTCGCGTCATTTAGAAGCGGAACTATGTGTGTGTGTGTCTCCATACCTCCCACATAGACTAAAGGGGTATGCATCGTCCCCGGCATCAAAGTAAATATTTAACTAGAGTGTCGTGCATGAAACACGTCCATTTGCATGCAAGGATTTACGTCCCGCATTTGTATACCTGTGACTTAATTCGGATTCAATGCATATGCTACTCACACCTACAATTGAGAGGGGTGTCGCAGCATAAAGATAGTGACAACTTAATCCCCTCCAGCTTAAATTAGCCCCGATCGAATCGGGGGGAAATAGTTAGCTTTGCTTTATATATTCCCCCCGTTCTCTCTCAACGGGCTGGATTTATTTATACAATTTAAATCCCCGTTTTATAGCAAAACAAATAAAATTTAAAGCGAATAATCAATTACGATTTAAACTTACTTTTATTTATTCCTATTGTCATTGCTTAATTAAACTAACATCCTTTTCAAATATTGAATATATTGTCTTGATAAAACTTTATATTATAATTATGCTGAAAAAGAAACCTTCTATGTCAAAATTTTATAAATAATTAAAATTTGACGAGCAAGTTTTTCAACAGTTTATTCAAAAAATCTCCAAGTAAATTAATAGCAATAGTTTTAGAAAAAAATTATTTTTAGTACATAATTTAAGCATCGTAAGAATGGTTTTGATATGTACTATGAGGTACTTAATTTTAAGAGATAAATTAAAGAACAAAAATTTGCTTTTAACCACAAAAATTATTTATTTATTAAAAATAAAAATAAAAATACTGGTACTTCACATTATCTTAACCAATTTTTAAATTTAATTAATAACATACTTCCCAATAATATATTCACGCTTGAGTTAGAACAATTTAATTTCTTAGACTTAACATTAATCCACAAGTACAATAAAATTGAATTCAATATTTTTAAAAGACCGACAAATGTTAACTCCACCATTCCGTTTAACTAGCAGCATATCATTCCAAGGTCCACGTAGCTTTTTCAATTCCTTTATCCAAAAATAATCTCACGGCAAAATTTAACAAAATAATATCAATTGCAAAGAATAACGGATTTCCGACAAAATTTAATACGACTGAACATTTAAACAAAAATTCATTTATATCATTAATTTATTTTGGTAAAACCACTAACAAAATAGCAGACATTCTTCGAAAACAAAATCATCAAATCACTTTTAAATGTTGCAAATTATCAAATATTTTATTCAATGCAAAATATAAAATCAATCCCATAGAAAAATCAGATGTGTATGAATTATCATGTTCCGAATTCAATAGTGTATATGTGGGCCAAACCGGAAGAAGCTTTGAAAACCGTTATACGAAACGATATAGAGCCTTTAGACTAAATCAAAACCATAGTTTATTTGCCACCCTATTTTCTAAATTATAATCATACGGACACCAATAATCTTAAAATCTCACATACTTGTTTAAAAGGCCTCAAACTAAATTATTTAGAATCCGCCAAAATTTATAATAATATAATTTACTTTATTTACTGTATTCTTAACTAACTTAAATTTTATTTCATTTTATTGTCAATCTTTAAAATTTACTCACTTTAACTTGTCTGCTGTATAGCAGGTACATTTTATCACCCTTGTTTTGTATACCTTTGTAATTACTTATTCATAATCTACTAACTAATCTGCTTTCAATTGTTTTATTTGTCCATATAAATGTATTTTTCTGTAACTATATCTCACTAGATAATGACCTTCAAAAGTTGAAACTCGAGTCGCATTTATTTTTATTTTTAATAAATAATTTTCGTGATTAAAAACATTCAAATTTTTGTTTTTTAAATAGATTTTTTTAAGAAATTAATATTTTATAATAGAACCATTGGTTTTAAACTACCAATTATTAGACCTAATTTTATTATTTTCTATTTTTAAAATTAATATATTAAATATATTTGATTTGTTTTCGGTAATTGTAATGTTTGTTGTAGGAAATATCAAAAATTAATTAATTAACGATTTAAGAAGTTTGAGCAATTTTTAGGAATACAGATATTTTAAAATTGGAATTTAATTTTTTTTGCAAAATCTGTTTATAAAGATGATTCAACATTTTGAATATTTTTTTATGTTTTTTGACATTTTAAAATAATTTACGATTGTTATGACAAAAAATTATTATTTCCATTAAAAATTATAATATAGTAGTAGTTATAGTATATTACATATACTATTCTTTATCTAAATCCTAAAATTATGTTTTTGTAAATGGTATAATAAAATATTTATTATTGAATTAAATAATGATAAACTTTATTATGTGTCCCAGGATAGACGTAACAAAAGATATAATGATCAAGTTTTTGAATTTTTGAATAGCATTTGGGAATTTCACACTGCTTGATGTGAAACTAAGATATACAATAAGTTGATTTGGTTTTATACAAGGTGTATAAATATAACCAATGATGTAAAAATTATCAAGAATAAAGTTCCTTTATTGTTTGATATACAAATAAAAATATTAAGAAAAGTTGTTTAGCATGCAATTTTATAACTTCATACCAAATTTCAGAAAAATCAACAAACAATATGTTTTACATAGACTGCATTTTTAGTGATAAAACTAAAACAATTGTTAAAAAATATTGTTGTTGACGAATAAAATATTGTATGATATTATTAAGTTCCATTCAAAACAATTTTTCTTAGAATTTTTTATATATCTAACATTTTTATTTGGTTTTGAGACGGGGATTGGTAATGAAGGGATGCCAGCAATAACAGTCCACTGTTATTGCTAGCATCCCTACATTATCAATCCCCGACGGATGGATTGGGTTGGGATGGTTCTATGGGAGATTTTTATTCAATTATTTGGCATTTTATAATAGAAGGGCTGATTATAAAGTAATTGCACTAGATAATGAGATATTGAGATCAAAACTGAACTAAAATATAACAAAATAAACAATATTCATTAAAAATAATGGATTTTAATAGCATGTATGTAATGCAAAATATTCTTTTACGCTCATTTTTTACCAAAATATGATAATATGACAAAGTTATTTTTTAATAGGCTATTTTTGGTTAGAAATAAAATAAATAAAATTTTATAAACTAACTTACAATGGCACTAAATACGTAAATAGCAACGCATCAATTTAAAAAAATATATATTTCGTATCAACAAACATGTTTTTACTTTCCAGTTAATTTGGGATTCTCTAGTAAATTATCTGCATTGTTTGCTCATTATATTTAGAAAACCTATACAAATTACTGTTTGAGTCATTTGCAGATATTTGTTGCTCCTGGGCATCGCGTGGTGATAATTTTTACTGACATCTAGTAGTATGTCGTCCAGTCCGGTAGCTTTGCCAACTTTTGTTTAATTTCAACTTGCGCATGGTTTTCTTGTCTGTGTAAATCCTGCTGTTGTGAGGTCCAGTGATATGCAGTAATAATTTAAGATGAGCTGGTTTCTGCTTTGCGTTTACCGTGATTTTTTTATTCCAATGTGTTTCCTGGGAAAAAAGAATGTGGAATCCAATGTCCTTGTAATCGCTAAGATGGTGGCAAAATTGCTATTATCTACGCAAAAAAAACAAATAATTAGATTTCTACCTATCTTTATTTTCTCTTTTTTTTTCTCCCGACCTTGAGTTGTTTAGTCTACTAGTATGGTTTGTCCTCATATATGTTTTTAGTCTATTTGACTTTTTGTTATTTCTTTTTTTACCGTATCATCTTTTTTTCAGAAAAACTTTATGCAATTCCGTCAGTTAAATCTCCTTTTGTAGACCTAAGTTTGAAATTGTTATTTCCAGTGAGATTCTTGAGTCTCCATTTAAAATTATTTCTTCGTGTCCGCTGTTAACACACCCTAAATATATTATGACCATTTTAAAGGTTATATTTTTTGTCAGTCTTGAAATCGCTTACAGACCATTGCAAAATTGCTTAGTTTATTTTGTTATTTTAGTTGAGCAATTCTTTTATTTTTTGCAGTTTTGGTTGGCAATATTGGTTCCGTTAATGGTATTTCATTTCTATTCTATCTTCATTTTCTCGATCATAGTTATATTGGCCTCATTTATTTCTTCTTCTTCTTTTATTTTTTCATGTTCTTTTGTTTTCATTTTGATTTTCTCTCCTCTCTCCTTAGTTTTTTATGACTTTTATTTATTAAGTTTGGTTTATTTACATTTTTCTACTTCCAAACTACTCGATTTTTTTTTCTTAGCACTATTGTTGTAAAGTTTCTTAGTGCCTTCCATTTATTTCCATCTTTCATGGACTTGCTGATGATAATTTCTATATTTTGTCTTCTAGTACATTCTCTATTTATTTTCCTCTTCACAGAATTCAACAACATGATGAGTTGTTTAGTCTCTGGTTTGCTTTCTACCTATTCTTTTATTTCAGAGATTAGTGTCCTTGTCCATGTTCTTTTTTCCTTCATTTCATTGTCTTTACTATTTTGCCACTGTAATCTCTCTATTATTCTGCTGTATAATATGTTAGGTTACAATCTTAAAATCCATTGCTCAAAGATCATTATTAACTTCGCAACGAATCTGTTTCTATTGTATTTATTTATCGGAATTTGTCGCTTTTTAAGCTCTGACGTTGGTAGTTTATAGGACAGTTTTAGTATAAATTGACTAGAACAATTGTTGCTATTTGCACGTGTTATTTTAAAAAAATAACGCGGGCTTGCTTCAGTTATATTGCAGTTTCGTTTTAAAACTAGTGTAAAACATCATTCTTGCCTAGGCTTGTAAGAGTAAAAAATAACATGTTTTATTAAAAAAAACTATTGCATTTTGATCAGTGGGTGTTTAAAATCAGCTTAATTGTATAATTCTTCTGTTGCAAAACTCTCTTTTTAATAGGTTTAATAATTGTAGTAATCTTTGCAAAAGAAGAATTATATAGCTCAATTTTGTTTTAAGACTTTTTATTAAGACTATTAAATAAAAGTTTTAATGATTAAAAGAACAAATTTATTTGTGTCTCTTTAATTTTTTGTCAGCGTTGTGTAATTTTGATTTATCTGAAAATTGCATCAACCTAATTTTGATAGTCTTTAATACAGACAAAATGTATATCACAACACACATGCATCCTACAAAATAAGAATTAAGCAAATATGAAAAACAACAAACTTTTTGCTTTACATACAAAGGCGACTGTGCGGTTTATTACACAGTAATATATACACGAAAGGTTTCCGCTAACCGAAAAAGGGAAAGTTAAAATATTTTTTTCCACCGCAACCCCAACGGAAATGTTAAGTGTAATAATTAAAATGCTTTCCTTTATTGGCATACTTCCGTCTTATACATAAATGGGGTAAGAGGCGCTCTCAACAATATGCAGGGCAAAGAGGTCAGAAATTTCATAGTTGAGTGTACTTATTACGTTGTTGTTTTATTAAAAATTATATGCATAAATGTAAAAGAACAGTGCATGCCAGAAGCGATTGAACTAGCATGAGGAATTTTGATTTGCTTGAAACGGATTGATTCGTTAAAAGATAAAAACGTAAATTTTGTATTATCACATTAACAACAATAATAAATTGAAAATTAATTTTACAAACTAAAAATTATTTATGTAAATAATTTATAAAAAGGATTCAAGGATAATTAGTAATGAAAAATTGGCAAATTTAATTTAAAAAATCGATTATATTAGAAAGAATCAGAAATTGGAATACGATGCATATATTATTCATTTAATTATGTTTTTATTTTTCGATGGCTTTTACTGAATTAATAATTCATAAATTTTAAAATTATAATTTATTCAGAACTGGAATAATTAATACCGCTTTAGATATTCCTTTAGTCTTCTGGTTTGATTAGCAAGGATAACCAGTGCAGTTTTGGATTATTTTAGTGGATAAATGAAAAACATTGAATACCGGATGCGTAATTATATTATATTTGATTAATCTCGCGGATAACTCCCACGCAATATTAATAATTAATGGAAGCGTTTAAAATGGCGGCTGTATTGTAGTTGATTGCACGAAGCGCTCAATTAAATCGTTCGCTAAAATAAAACCTTTTTTAAGTGCGTCATCATTCCCTTGCGGGCAGTAAATATAATTTTATTTGTTCACCGGATGTAAATAAGTATTACGTTCGAGGATTCATCGATGATTGGAAAACATTAGTGAAAAGGTCGCACGCGTTCGAGCGGCACGTTTTCGATGATTAAAATTTAACACATGAGCATAAAGGGTTGGAATAAAAGGTCAATAGGTCACTTTATTAGTAAACATTATGATTTATTGTTTCATATAATAATAAAAATATATTTATAAAGCATTTTTTAATCTATTATTTATAACATTAATTCAAGTTAAATTGTGTCCTCAACAGCGATAAATCTCACGTCACATAATCACCGACTCAGTCGTTCAACTCATTCCATCTTCATCCATCAAGTCTTAAACCCTCCTTAACCCCACACAATGTGATTAAACTTAAAAAACCACTTGGCTAACTATAATAATTCGAGTGGCAAGTTAAGTTTAGTTTGTCTTTGTTGTTCACTTTCAGTCCATAAAACTGATCAAATGTTTTCTTTTTAATCGGTTTATATTTCTTGCTTCTTTTGATTTTAGAGAAAAATATCTATCCCACGCATTTTTGTTTGTGATATCGCTTTGAAAAGACGAGCAATTTTCTTAATGTAGAGAGCCATAAAATTTATACGATGAAATAGAAGTAATAATCTTAAAAGCTTTCAATTATTTACCTTTTCTCTAAACGAGACTCCCATTATAAATTTTAAGCGAAAACCACGGAGGATTTAATTGGGATAACTTATATAAAGAGTTTGTCTTTTGTTGCAGCGACGCCTTGTCCCATTCGGCGAAAAGGCTGCCGGAATCGAAACAGCTGGAGCTCTTACAAAATTTGACCAATTTACTAAGGCAAAGCTTCAGCTCGCAGTTTGTGTTCCCAGCGTTAGGTCATGATGATCCAACATCGAGGAGAGAGTTGGGAAAGATGTGGGATAGATGGTTGCCACCTACGGATTCTATGACTACTTTTGATTCCGGTAAGATTATATTAATAATTTTATAATACAAATTTATATTTTAACTAATTTAAAATTTTTATTTTTATATTACTATAATTAATAGTGTATATAATCAAATGACATGTTCTACTTAAAGACATCTAGAAAATTGTTTTATTTTACTATAAAATCGTAAGCAAATAAATTATTAAAATTAAATTTTATCAAATAATGTAATTACATATTTGTAATCGCAAACTTGTTATTTACATTTATTTATTTTTTTGGTTTGGACTAGCGGTGGGCTAACTACGGCCCACGGGTCGCATGCGGCTATCAAAAGTATTTTGTAAAATCTAGCGACAAATAAATCATTATACATCCAAATAAAAAGTCATAAGAATAAATATGAAGCAAAAAAGGTCAATTTTTTTGTGTATATCAATTGAAATTTATTATGTGGCCTTTCAGTTCAAAAGTTTGCCCACCCTTGGTTTAGACCCGGAGTCGGCAACCTTTTAGTTGTAGTGTGCCACGTTACAGTACCAATATGATTCACTGTGCCGCCTTAATTCACAAAGATATGTGTAACCAAAAGCAGATAGCTGAGTACAACACTTAATACATATATATATATATATACATTCTTTTTCGATGGAATTACGAAATACTGCTTTCTATAAATTTGAATAAGTTTTATTTCAAAATTATAAACATTCAACCATTCAAAAATTGAAAAATCAAATGTGATTATAAACGAATTTATTGAATCTGGTTTTATGCGAAAGGAAAATATATGCATATAAGTTTCAAAATCTTTTGGAAAAATCCTTTTTAACTGATTCAACATAGGTTATAAGTTTATCTTTATGTATGGTATTTGCAAACGCTCTAACATTTGGAAAGTATTTGTAGGTATTAGTATCAACATCACATAAAAATTTACTTAATTTTGTAGCAAATCCTTTCCAAAATTCAAAAAGAGAGCACACTTTGGTACTTTCCTTGCAATCTTAAGTTTAGTTCATGAGATGTTTTGTTATATCAGTCAGAAACATCAATTTGCATAACTATTCTTCATCGTTTAATTCAAGAAAATGTTGTTTCTTTTTATTAAGAAAAACTTGAATGTGTTCCAGACATCCAAAAATTTATTCAAGGCATTAACTCGGTGTTAAACGTTGTTTATCATTTGGAGCGTCTGTTATGTTACGCAATCGTCTTCAACATAGTACATAGTTCAACAAGTACTAAAAACTTGAAACCTCACAATTGACATCTAGTTTTGTAAAGGATAAATGCCTGTATGCTACGTAAATGGTCGCAGATAATGGACCAAACCATTATTGCAAAAGATGGGTTAGGTTAGGTTAGGTTAAGTTAGAACAACTTTTTACAATTTTTTTATAAAGATTTCTATTATATTTCCCTGTAAATGCAAATATGCCTTTGACAGTTATGCAATGAGCAATTGTGAATCTTTATTTTGTTGCTCAGTTCCAGTTATTCCACAAAAAAGCTACTTGTTTTTTATAATCAGTAACACCTCGCTTCATTTCAAAACTTTTTGTCGCTCATTTATTGTTTTGTCTTAGTTTTCTTTCAAATTTTATTACGACATGGCTTGTACTTTAGTTTTTTTTAGCTTCTTTGTTTTTTCTATTTGTTTTTTATTAGATTCAGTGCTTACTTATTTTCCTTCGCTAAAAATTATTCCATTTAATGTTACGGAATGAAAGTTTGTAGTATTTTTTATTTTGTAGAGAAAAATAAGGCGAGGTTTATTTCTTAGTTTTTCTTTAATTTATTTTTTATATTGTACCGTATTTTACTTTGTTTTTTGAAGAAAAAGTTCTATACGCAGGGCAATCTTAAAAATTAGTAATAGCGTGTTAACAGATGTCGATCTTAAATTAAATATATTAATTATGTTATAAAGAATTATCTTTACTTATGTTAAATGGTTTTTGTTTTGATTAATTTTTAGCATAAAACAATAATTTTGTATAACAAAATTGAGTTTTAATAATAAATTATTATTAAACATGAAATAAATATATTTTTTTTTAGTTTGTTTATCTGTTTTTCTTTGTTTCTTTGATTAAAAAGAAATAATTGTTTTGTCAAAATTTTGTTATTTGCATGACGTGATTTTTAAGAAAAAATGTAGAATTTTGTCATTTTTAACTTTTTTATTTCTTGTTTTGTTTTTTGTTCGTATTTTTTTTTAGATTTTTTTATAGTATTTGTTTTCATTTGCCGTTTTCCATTTTCTCTTATTTTTTATTTATCTGTTTCGATGTTACCAGTTTGTTTAAGATTTGGTATGTGTGTACTTTTTTAAAAGAGTACATCTTCAAATATTTTGTAAGTATTTAAAAACATTCATTTATTTATTACATATATATTTTAAAAAAACCGTCGACGTGGTGCATGCTATTATACAAAGGATTAATAAATATTTGTAAATTGTTAATTGAAGATTAGCATTTAGGGTTTGAACTATTGCTGACATTTTTTTACAATTAATTAAATTTTATTAATTACTTTAATTAAATCAAATGGCAATGAATTAAGCTAAACGGACAGTACATAAAATCTATTAAATTACATTAAATAAGTAAATGATCCAAATGAACACAAATAAATGATAATTAACCAAAATCAAGTCTCGTGCCCGTGTGTAATTACAGTCCGGTCAACCACAAGTAGTGGGTAAGATAAGACCATCATTACGGTCGACAATTCTCAATCAAAAGTGGTCGGTAATCGGCATTATAACAACTAACTTCTGAAAATGTATTAATTAACTTCAAATTATAATATCGGACATACGGTGTCATTAAATCAAAGAAGCGTTACTAACTTTCGACATCTACACAATAATAAACTAAAATGTTCCATATGTTAATATATACCTAAATACCGACAGTTGGTTAGTTCCTAAATATATAATGGTTAATTAAATATTAACATTTACTATTGATATTCTTGCTCAATAACAGAAATATAATTAATTAAATTCTATTAATTATGTCAATTAAATCAAATAGTAATGAATTAAGAAAACGAATAATACATAAAATCTAAAGAAACTCTGGAAAATTACTTTTATCAGCTACTCTTAAGTGTGTGTCCACTTACTCTTTGAGAGCTGCAATACAAACTGTTGGGTGTTGTGTAGTAAACACCGAATAAAATTTGAATTTGAATTTGCGGTTGCGGGTTGGGACGTAGTAAAAATTTGACTAATTGGTATTTTCCAGTTACCAACGTCCAGCAAGAACAAGTTTACTATATATCCATATTGGCGTTACTTTACAGAACTCAATTTGTGTTTGTTATTGCTTACTTATTTATTAAATAAACACGTATTTTACATTTTCTTAAAGAGATTGTGCACCTTGACACGAAGAAGTATTTTTTTTTAATTTCTATACGTAATTAGTTAATTAGGCTGGAGAATTTGTACGTGTAAATAAAACGTTAATATAAAACATTTAAACACTTATAACATTCACTACAACACTAATGATGAAAAAGTCGAAACCGGTATGCAAAAAATAAATAAAAGCATATTAGAGTATATAAATTTACCAATCTTATTTAATAACACATATGCAAGATCAACATGTTATTATAAAACGAAAAATTGATATTTGACCCACAGAAATAAAATTATTAAGTCGGCCCGCGTAGAACGTATAATGTGCCTCGGATGTGTCTACAACTAGACTACGCCTTGTTGCATGGCAAGAACCTTACACTTTAAGGCCACGATATATAAAAATACGTCGTTAAGAAAATACGATTTTGCAAAAACATGTTTTATGATTTTTTAAAACATATAACAACAAATATAATTATTTGATAAAAAATTTAATGGCACTTGTACGGAAAACGCTTAATGTGTGGACTAAGTTTTGTTGATTAACAACATTCTCGCACTTTTAGTGACCGCTGTTGCTGTTATGCCATTATAGCTATTAACAATCAGATGAATTAATGGCAAGTTTTAAAGACACGTTCCTATAAACAAAAATTGATTCCAGAAAGCACAAGGAATCTTTGAAAGGAAAGGGCTTTGGCGTAAAATAATTTCTTTGTGTGTCAAATAACTTTATTAATTCTCACTACAATATACAAATTTGAAATTAGTACACATTGTACGGTAAAAAACGTGTACTTTAAGTGATGGATCTCACGCTTGTACTATTAAGAGCTATCATTTATCAATTTTTTCTAGCAAAACATAATTAATAATTACAAGACAGCAAAAAAAATTGTATCCACGGAAGAATGGAAAGAATATTTTTCAAATATGTTTGGCGGGACCGATAAGAAACAAGAGAAACCAGTGCAACAATTTCAAATACCAGAAGAAAATACAGAAATCTCTAATGAAACGGTATGGAGTAAGATTAAAAAGGTAAAAAAGGCCAAATCGCCGGGAGTGGATGGTACAGAGTATGAAGCATGAATTTATGGTAGAGAAAGTGTGATTGAGTGAAAGAGAGATTGACTGAAATAAAAAACGGGGTATGGAAGGGAGATAGTTTTCCAAGTCAATGGAGGGAGGGTCTTGTATGCATTATACACAAAGGTAGAAAGTGAATGAGGTTAAAAACTATATGGGAGTAACATTGCTGTATACGCCAAATAAGATCTATGCCATGATATTGGAGGAGAAATTGAACGACGAATTGAGTATGAAAGGGATACTGCCAGATGGCCAGGCAGGTTTTAGAAAAGACAAGGGGATCACAGATAACTGCACCATATTGCAGAAAGGGAAGTATAAAAAAGAGGAAAATTATATGCGTTGTTCCTGGACATAAAAGCTGCCTTTTATAGTATGGACATGGAAAAATTATGGTTGCATATAAGAGCAAAAGGAATTACTAAATACTTGGTAAAAAGAATGGAAGAAATATATATTGAGACATCAAATTGAGTGTGGGTAAATGGAGAAAAGAGTGAAAGATTTTTGACAACGAAAGGAGTAAGACAGGCTGCCCACTGAGTCCCATTCTGTTTCCAGCGTATATTTCAAAAATTGGAGGAGAATTTGAGTCTTGTGCAAACAGGTGAGATTATAGTGGGATGAGAAAAAGTGTGGTCATTGGTGTATGCGGACGATGTGGTAGTGCTTGCAAGGGAAGCAAAAGATATGAAAGGGATGATCAATAATTTGGAAAAATATTTTAGAAGGAAAGGTTTGCAAGTCAATATGAGTAATACGAAAGTATTGATGTTTAAAGGGGAGATAGACGATAAGTGGAAAACTGGAAATGGGAAGGAAAGAAATTGACAAAACAAAAATGTTGAAATATTTAGGCTATGTTATGAGTGCAAATAATAGTGAGAATGAACACATAAATTAACTAACGCGAAAGGCAATGGTGGTTGGTCAAGGAATAAGTGAAAGAAAGTTTGAACGTATTAAAATTAATGGTATGATGTTTCACAGTTTCGTAAGGAGTATGATGTTATATTGAGTGGAAGTTTGGGGTTGCAAGGAAGACGAAAGTCTGGAGTCGATCCATGCAAAGTACTGGAGATGGGTTCTAGGACTAAACGGGGAAACGCCAGCATATATTGTCTTAGACGAAATAATAAGGGATAAAATAAAGGTTGAAGCGGGAAAACGAGCGATGAAGAGAGAGTGAGAGATGGAAATAAATGAAAGACGAAAGAACGTCTGAAGGAGAAAATAGAAGTTAAAAATGATAAATTAAAAGTAAACGGGAAAAAAATATTATAATTGAAATGTGTATGCTAGTATAGAAACAGAAAGAATGAGAATAAATGTAAGAGTGACATGGGGTGAAATAGCTGAAAGAGATAGGATGTACAAAAACAGTAAAGAAAACACTTGTAAATGAGACTAGGTACAATGAGAATTATCAAAATATAATAACAGCCGACTTGCCATTGTACTTAGAAAATAACAGGTTTAGTAAAAAGGAGAATAAGTAGATTGCAAGATTTAGGCATGAAAATGAATCAATTGAACATATGCTAAAAGAATGTAGCGAGATGAGAGAGGAACAAAGGAAAGAATAGTTTTAAAAGAAGTTTTAAAAGGCGATGGAAAGGCATAGCATGAATGAAGTCGGTCCAAAAAGGAAGAAACGACTTGGCAAGAGTCCTTTAAAATATGTAAATAATGAAAGTTGATGTAAAAGAATGTTTTTTTATTTTTTTTAATTTGTATATGTTAAAAGGTGTAAAGTATAATTTATGAATGTAAATTTTCAAGGCCGAATGATAAAGAAATAAACAACAATTATTATTAACTAAAAGTAAAATCAGATTAAGTAACTAAATTTGATGAGTAAAATTTATGTATGCACCAATATAAAGTATTAAATATCAACAACAGTCCGACGGGCGCGTACGGACGTGTTAGAAATATGAGCATTTGGGCCTTTTTACTATTTCCTATTGATTATACATGAAACGTCTATTTTATCAAATAATCATTCTTAGCAACCGTTTACTTGATAGCGGATAGCGGACTTTGAAAAGCGAGTTTTGCGGTACGTTTTGTGCTACGTGCCATCTTTGATGTAAGTTTAATTTTTCTGTAATTTATAAAACGCATTAAAAATAATAATTTTTAATATAATGATAAACGCAACAAAAGAAACGAAAGTAACATTCCAATAATATTGATTTGACAAAAATAATAATTATAATAAATAATTTTTAAGAAAATTGATTATATATTGTTTAATTTTTTTTATTAAAAGGAAATTCTTTTGTCAGTCAACAAATTCTTATATGTCAAAAAGCTTCTTTCAACATCTACAGATATTGTTGGTGCGTATTTAAACTTTGGAAATAATGATTAATCATTATTAATGATTTCATCTGATGTTTATCTATTTGTAACATTTTTTTCAATATTAAAAAGCCTTTGTTTTTTAAAAGAAATTTGTTTATTTTTTATATTTACAACATCTCCACGTATTTTCAACGCGCTTGATTTAAAGTTGTTCATAATCTTTAACAAAATCTAACAGAAGAGCAGATTCTAATTTTGTTATTGAACTACTGACAAACTTGTAATTTGACTGTATAAAAAATAAGTTATGCCTTAATTCTTTATTATTTAAGTAATTTATTTTTGTTTTAACAGCTTGAGATGTAGGCGCACCAAACATCAATAAAAGATCAACAACAATCAAAATGTTTGGCATAACACATTGCTGCCTTCAGTCAAGTTCCCCATTTAATTATAATTGGCTATGGTGGCAACGATAAACTTGATAATTTCTCTTTAAACATTTGTTCTCTTAGAGGTCCATTTAAAATATTTTATTGTATTTTATTTAAAAAAAAAATTGTTTTGAAATTTGAAATTGCTTAAAATAAGCATCAAATATGCACTAAAATGCCAAAATAGTCAACATCACTTAGAATAAGAATCAAATATGCATAAAAATTAAGAAAAATCAAATATAATTTTTTATAATAAAAATAAGCAAATTAAGCCAAAATAAGAAGGCGCCGTTTGCTTATACTTATGATTCGTGGCGATAAACATTCAAAATTGATAAGCATGTAATATTGGTAGAAATCTTAACGCATATTAATTCTAGCTTCTTATAACTTATAACCCTAAGATTCATTAAAGCCTATAATATCTTAGCGGCGAAATGTCGCAGTGCACCCACTCGTGAAAATGGCGCGTCCGCCGTAGGGTTAATATACAAATTGTTTAATTTAGAATATTATAATTATTATATAAATACAATACTCCATGTTGTAATAAATGTTTGAAAAATTCAACTCCGGTGTGGATNAACCCATAACTTTCAGATTACATGTTATTACAAATTAAATTATTGTTAAATCTCACTTATTTGTGTTTCATTGAACGAAATCATGTTACATTCTAGCATTCAAGATGTAAATCAATAAAAATACGCTAGAAATAAAATTCTTATTGTTTGCGATATGATCCGCTGTTATTAAAAATAAAAACTCGAATGACAAAATATCTTGAAATAAATTGATTTCATAAAAATTTAACAACAAATTTAAGTTATATTATTGTTTTTGGTTTGATAATAAAACAATATGATATTGGTAGGATTTGATTCAATCAAATTGTTTGAAGGGGTCTATTTTACGCATTAATTATTCAGATTAATTAACACTAATTAATTTAAAGAATACTCAGTTGTTTGTGGTTGAAAACAAACGATGTTACTATGCAAGGAAATATATAAAATTGAGCTATCGGACTGTTTATATGTGCAAAATAGTGCTGATCGGAGCAAAAGTTTTTTTCCGGTATGAATCAAATGCAGCACACGATTGGGATTTCCAATTTCGCGACCCGTTCGAATAAGTGAGGTTTGCTGCGTGTATGTGTATGCTGAAGAAGGCAGTTTTGCAAGTCAGCGACAGGAATTGCCCGGCGGAACCTTCCCACGGGACTCCCTCCGACACGTCATAAACACGGCGATCCTGCTGCTGACTCGTGCTCACGCCTGGCCACCCTCACACAAAACGGACCCTTTTCTTTCTGTCGTACACTTTATCTAACACTATTAATATTCATTTAGACCTAATTGAACAGATTAATACGGTTTCGAATATTGATATTTTTATTTATTCAAGTTTTATAATCTTAACGTCCATATTTTAGGAAAAAGCATTGTTATACTAACATATATAAGAATAAACAAGAATAATTTATCCTGTCGAATGGTGGTGCCGTCGGCCAACTTCTTGTTTACTGACCCGTGTACAACAGATAGTAGACAGGATACACTGGAAAGTAAAAATAAAAATACGAATTGTGCTTCTACCGTCGCAGCTTAGCTGGCAACTTTTCTTATCTGTGCCAGCTACAAGGGAAGCTCACTAACGTGTTTGGGCGCCATCCAGCATATTACCCAGCCCCTCATTACACTGGAAGTAATGGGTACAAATTATATGTATACCAAGCAACAAGTTTGTTAAGATTCCACAAACTAGATGAAGAAAAACAGTTAAAACATTCAGAGATACATCTATTGTAAAACTGTATATCAAATTAATTTCTAAAAAAAAAAATCAAAATTGTTAAGAGCCAGTTATTATTTTTTAATAACATGAACAAAATTTACCGGTTTAGCAATGATTACCATTTCTTTTGAATTGTTATAAAAAAATGAATTACCATGTACATTTAATAACTTATGGAAACTAATAAAAAATATGTACTATGTTAATAATAACTAAATTTAATATAATTAATTTATCAACTTAAAATAATTAATCAATCAATTCTAACCTACTTGCAGATTCAATCTAGTTGTGTTATAACGTGTGGTCTACGAGTTAACCCATGTATTTCTGAAGAAAATAATAATTATTTTTGTTTAATGATCTATTTTATCTATTATAAAATTTGCAATGTGTATTAGATACCATTTTATCCACGCAAGAATGTTTAAACACGAGAGAAACGCTCAAGCGTTTAATTTTCTTTAGTAGATAAAATGCTTCTAAAACACGCATAAAATACAACGTTTTGTCCATAATCACCACATTTGTGAAATCAAAATGAGTAAAAGATCTAAAAAAACTGTATTAAAAATAAAACGTCTTAGGTTTTATCAAAGTTGGTGGTTAGTATAGCTATTTGTTTATTGTTTTCAATGAATGGTTTTAAAAATATAAAAATGTGATTATGTCTCCTCTTTAATTCTTTTTTTAAATACTCTTTTATAGAGGCCTTGAGTATTGAATAGCTTGACCAGATGAATAAAACTCCATATTATTTCTTCAAATTTAAAAATACAACAGCATGACTGCCTCATTTATTGCCATTGCCGTTTTTTTGTCTTTACGTTGAATTTGGCAAATACTTTTTTATAATGTTCTCTGCATTTTGCTATTAATAGTTGAAGAATTGGTTCTTGGACGTCTTTTTTTCATTATACTGCAATAGTGGAATAAAGTTACTTATCCTACTAGTGGATAATAGGTCATTTTATTCGCTTCTAAAGTATAGAAAGTCTAATTATTAGGTATTTTCTTCTTTTCCTGCATATCCATTGATGGATGTTTGCGATCACATGTTTTAGCTGCTCTATCTTTTGCAGTGTGAAATAATTCTTGTATGGACAATAGGCCAGTCCATTTCTGGATATCTTGTGGCCATGACATCTGTTTACTCCCTATGCTTCTTTTTCCTTCTATTTTTCCTTGGATAATGAATTATAGGATTTTGTATGTTGGGCTGCGCATAATATGGCCAAAGTATGCAATTTTTTGTTTGTTTTATTTTGATCAGCAGCTCACGGTCTCTTTGTATTCATCTAAGCACCTCCTCGTTGGTAACTTTTGCAGTCCAAGGGATTTTCAGTATAAGGCGGATATCCACATTTTGCCTCGAACTTACTCATTGTGGTATTATTTTTTGGTTATTTGTGTGTGTTATTATCATGAATTAATATTCATATTCAGCTCCATCTTTTTGCTATGGATGTTCATTGCGTAAACAAAAAAATATTCAAAATTGCGTGGCAGTTCTGGACTAGTATTTGTGTTGAAGCTAGCACTTCTTTGGTTGCCTAACCCTTCTCTGAAGCCAAACTGTGTCTCGCCAATCTTGTTTTTGCACTTTCTAAATATTCTGTGATATAGTATTTTTAGAAAGATCTTTAGAGCATTCATCAAACTGATCAGCCTATATTTGTTGTATCTTTTTTGGCAGGGGTATAAAGGTAGATGTTAACCAGTCAGTAGGGTATATACTAGTGTCGTGAATCTTATTAGGTGATAATATAGTTTATTGCTTTCTATAATGATGATATAAAAGCTTAATTTTTAGCTTGTATAATTTTTCAGGTGTAAAGCTTTATTTTGAGGGTTTAGTGAGTTTGGAGAAAGTCGGTCAACATACAGTATGGTCCAGGATAGATGTAACAAGTAGTATAATGAACATGAAATATTATTAAATTTTGGAATGGCATTTGGTTTGCTTAAAAAATTTAAAATATACAAAAAGGGGTTAATTCGGTTTTATACTGGGTGCTTAATAAGCAAATTTGTAAAGAATAAAATACCTTTTTTGTTTGAAATGTTAGATATACAAAAATAAAATAGCAATATTTTTTAGTAATTTTTGTATATCTACAAAAATTACTAAAAAATATTGCTTATAATGCAATTTTATAACCTCGTACTAAATTTCAGGAATATCAAATACAATATCTTTTTGGTAATTGTTTTTGTATCATTAAAAATGCAATTTAAATTAAATAAAAAATTGTTGATATTTCTGAAATTTGGTACGAAGTTATAAAATTCCATTTTAACAAACTTTTCTTATTTTTTTGCATATCAAACAATATAGGTACTTTATTCTTGATGATTTTTACAACATTGCATATAAAACTAAATCAAACACCTTGTATAAGATCAAATCAACTCAACCTTTGCGTTATACAAGCAGTGTGAGATCCCCAATATCATTAGAAAATTTTAAAACATATATTCATTATAACTCTTGTGAAATCTATCCTAGGACACACCGTATAGCCATTATTCACATTATCTCTGTTTGGTTTAGGTTTTTTTGTTATGTTTATAATCGACTACTTATCGTACATTTTACGAGTGAACAGACAATCTGCATACTAGACCATATTATAATCTGCCGCTAGACAAATCTGCATTAAGAAATAAATTTATTTAATATTTAAACATACAATGTTTAATTTTAAAAAGATATTATGATATGTTATTTTCCATCAAGTATGTGGTTTTGTTTAGTTGATTCTATTTCATACGTCATATAATTTGGAAAACACAAAAGTTTTACTTGTAGTGCCATTTATTGTAAATTTAAAGGCTATGGCTAAAAAAATAATATACGTTTTTTCTAACATGCTGCATATGAATACACAAATATTTATTAATATACGATTTTTTATTTAAAAAATAAAATATATGATTAATAATAATGATAACTTAGAATGGACAAATAAATGACCATCAAGTGGTTACGTCATACCCAAAACAGAGGGATTTATAATGGCAATACATGATCAAGTCCTTACAACAAGATACTATAGAAAATATATATCAAAAGAAAAGGGTCAAAGATTACTGCAGAAAATGCAATAAGCCGAATGAAACCATAAGTCACATCATATATATTGAAAGGCTAGCACCGACTAAATACACTAACAGACATAACAAAGTGGCGAACATGATACATCAAGAACTTAAACACAATATACTTCGAATGGACACACAAAGAGAACCATACTATATATACCAACCAAAAACTATTACTGTGAAAGAAACACATACCCTACTATGGGATCTACCTGCTCGCAAAAACCTAGAAAAAAAGATAGCTGAAAAATGGATAATGATCTAACATAAGGAACAAAAAAAAATGGAAACAGGACAAAGTAGAAGTAATACCAATTGTAATGTCGGCAACGACAAAAATTCTCCACATCTAACAACTATGCAAAAGGCCGTCCTACAGAAAACAGCTCGTATTACAAAAGCATTTTTAGGAAGCAACTAAAATACGCATATCCTTGGATAAACTTGAAACTGCGTGGAATCAAAAATCACATCGTGGCAGATTTTATGGCATCTAATTTTTGAATCGAATAACAACATTTTAGTCTATCAATTTATCAAATCTTCATATCTGCACCCTAAAATAGGGGTGGGGGAGCAATTTTTGCAATTTAGTATGAAGCCAATTCTACAAAATCTTACAAAAAA